>BQNB010075462.1:0-20000 GCA_026074375.1 Tanacetum coccineum
AAGGGATCAAAACTAAGAATCGCAAAAACCTAAAGTAACTTTATTTATTCACAGTTATATAATGTTTATTAAGCTAATGGGAGCGAAAAGCCACAATTAACACTTATGAGCCTTAAAGAAATCCAACTAATCCTTGCTTAGCATCAAAACTTATAATCTACTCTATCATTTCTTGTTCTTCACAGTTTAAAATTTCTAATAAAGAAACTCATGAATTCTTAGCCTAACAAATCGAACTTTGCATATTTAAAATCAATTACGGGAACTTGCAAAGTCTTGGCTCTTTCAAGCTAGACTCGCTTTTTATAGCTCCTTGTATAAAAGATTAGCAAACCTCAATCTATATACGTTAAGGAGAAAGCTAAGATATAAAACCGGTCGGGTCAAAATTCACTTTTGTTCTCACCAACAGAAAACCTACATTCGTGTCAAAACACTTATTTTCTTATCACTATTTTTATATTTTTCATCCACTTTTATATATATTTTTTTATTTTTTATTTTTCTTTAAAATTTTAAAATTTTTGCAGAAACACGGGGTACGTGAGAACAACGGGCAAAACTAGGTAAGATCATATCGGAGATATACCACCCCATACTAAAATTAAACATTGTCCTCAATGTTTCCTAGCGTAAGGCATAAAATCCCATACCAGAACGCAAAAAGTCAAATGCAAAATCCGAGCACGGAGAAAGTATCACAAAAATCTTAAGTTGTTTATGAAGTAAGCTAAAAGATAAATGTTAGTCGACAATAATCTAGGATATCGGATTTCCCCAAACTAAAGGCATGCAAAGGCTGGGAAGCTCAAGTAAACCGGGACAAAACACCGAACACAAGAGGCTTTAAAATTTATGGGTTAATCATGCAAACAATCACAACTCAGACAACAAGAATTGGAAGAGTACAAGCCTCCTCACATCACATTAGGAATTTAGAAAGAAGAAAGATGGATAAGTATGGGGTGCCTCCCACGAAGCGCTTTGTTTTTGGTAACCGAGTCACATAGCTTGACTCGATCCCTGAATTTATTTATCCTTAGGGAAAGTCTGGAGATCCGAGACAACCTTGGGTGGTATGTCCCCTCCATAGTAGTGCTTGATACTATGACCGTTCACCTTGAAGTTAGGACCATTATCTTGAGATAGCTCAATGGTCCCGTAGGGAAAAACTTGGGCCACAGTGAACGGTCCGGTCCAACGGGACTTAAGTTTGCCAGAGAACAACTTCAATCTAGAGTTAAAAAGAAGAACACGATCTCCCACGTGAAACTCACAGTTTTTGATCTTAGCATCGTGAATCATTTTTGTCTTCTCTTTATAAATCAAAGAGCTCTCATAGGCCTGATCCCGTAGTTCATTTAATTCGTTAAGTTGAACCTTACGGTGATCACCCGCGGATTTTAGGTCAAAGTTGGTCCACTTCAAGGCCCAGTAGGCTTTATGCTCAAGCTCGATGGGAAAACGACAAGCTTTTCCGTATACCAGCTTATAAGGAGTACAACTGATCGGGGTTTTGAAAGCAGTACGGAAAGCCCACAAGGCATCATCAAGTTTATCGACCCATCTTGCTCGATGCTCGCCCATTGTCCTTCCTAATATTCTTTTCAAACCTCTATTGGAAACCTCCACCTGGCCACTAGTTTGCGGGTGATACGAGGTCGAAAGTCTATGTGTAACACCATATTTTTGAAGAACTTTAGAGAATTGGTCGTTACAAAAATATATCCCTCGATCACTGATGATGGCCCGTGGGGTTCCAAATCTAGCAAAAAGAGCTTTCAAAAATTTCACTACAACTTTAGCATCATTGGTGGGGAGCGCCTTCGCTTCAACCCACTTTGAAAGATAGTCAACGGCTACAAGGATGTACTTATTTCCTTTTGATGACGGAAAAGGACCCATAAAATCGATACCCCACACATCAAATATTTTAAAAACTTGAATGGCGTTTTGAGGCATTTCATCTTGTTGTGAAATTTTGCCTTGTCGTTGACACGAATCACAAGATTTGATCATAGCATGGGCATCTCGATATATGGTCAGCCAAAAGAAACCGGCCTCAAATACTTTCTTAGCTGTGAGATTGGCACTATGATGGCCCCCGGTGGGTCCTTCATGACAAGCTTTGAGGATGTCAATAGCTTCTTGGCCATGCACACACATTCGAATGATTTGATCCGCACCAATCCGAAAAAGATAAGGATCGTCCCAAAAGTAATGTTTGACATCTTTAAAAAACTTCTTCTTCTGTTGGGGCGACATCCCTTTGACGATGAAATTCCCCGCAGGGAAATTTGCAAAATCGGCAAACCATGGGGTACTTGCACTTGATATAGCTCCAAGAGTCTCTAACGGAAAATTTTCACTTATGTCTTTGTTTTCTAAAACATCTTTATGAGGATTCTCAAGTTTGGAAAAATGGTCAGCCGAGAGGTTTTCACTCCCTTTCTTATCACGAATGATGATATCGAATTCTTGTAGGAGGAGAACCCACTGGAGCAACCTCAGCTTAGCATCTTGTTTATTCAAAAGGTATTTTAAAGCTGAGTGATCCGTATACACTATGCTTTTAGACAATATGGCCGAAACTTCTCAAAAGCATACACAATGGCAAGCATTTCCTTTTCAGTTGTAGTGTAATGAACTTGAGCTTCGGTCATTGTCTTGCTAGCGTAATATATAGGCTGAAAATGCTTCGTCTTTTGTTGTCCCAAAACCACACCAATCGTAAAGTCACTTGCATCATACATAAGTTCGAAAGGTAGGTTCCAATCGAGGACAACTAAGATCGGAGCTTCGGTAAGCTTCTTCTTAAGAGTCTCAAAAGCATTGATACAATTCTTAGAAAACACAAATGGTATTTCCTTCTCAATAAGGTGAGTCATAGGTCTAGCTATCTTAGAAAAGTCTTGGATAAATCTTAGGTAAAAACTGGCATGACCTAAGAAACTCCTAACACCTTTTACAGTAGTCGGATGAGGGAGCTTAGCTATAACATCAACTTTTGCTCGATCGACCTCAATTCTAGACTTTGAAATTTTATGCCCTAATACAATTCCTTCCCTACACATGAAGTGACATTTCTCCCAATTAAGAACTAAATTCGTATCTTCACACCTTTTTAGCATCTTTTCTAGATTGGTGAGACATGAATCAAAACTATCCCCAAAAACCGAGAAATCGTCCATGAAAACTTCCATAGTCTTTTCGATCATATCATGGAATATGGCCATCATACATCGTTGGAAAGTTCCAGGAGCATTACACAAACCAAAGGGCATGCGTCGGTAAGCAAAAGTTCCATATGGACATGTGAAAGTCATTTTTTCTTGGTCATGTGGATCTATTGGGATTTGAAAATACCCTGAAAACCCATCTAGAAAACAGTAGAACTCATTTCCGGCTAGTCTTTCTAACATCTGGTCCATAAAGGGTAATGGAAAATGGTCTTTTCTAGTGGCTTCATTTAGCTTCCTATAATCGATACAAACTCTCCAACCGGTAACTAAACGTGTTGGAATCAATTCATTTTCTTCATTGGCAACTACGGTTATCCCACCTTTCTTAGGCACACAATGGATTGGACTCACCCACGGGCTGTCGGAGATCGGGTAAATCATTCTGACATCAAGAAGTTTGATTACCTCTTTTTTGATAACCTCATGAATTTTCGGGTTAACCCGTCTCTGACTCTGAACCGCGGGTTTAAAATCTTCTTCCATCAAGATTTTGTGGGTACAAAAACTAGGGTCGATACCCTTGATATCGGTGATTTTCCATGCAATGGCTCTCTTATGAGATTTAAGCACCTTTAAGAGGGCTTCTTTTTCATCATCTTTTAAATCTTTTGCAATGATCACGGGCAACTTATCGGATCCCTCTAAGTAAGCATATTCCAAGTGAGATGGTAACTCTTTTAACTCTAATTCTGGAGGCTCTTCAATCGAAGATTTTGCCTTGATTACTTCTGCTTGCTTAAGGTCCATCGGAGGGAGTTGAAATGGGTCATCATTTAACAATTTCTCAATCAAACAAATATCCCCCTCTAGATCAAAATTGGCATGATTAATTTCTGGTGAAATTGAATCATCCTCGAGATAAGCCTCGATTTCTTCCAGAATGAAGTCATTTCCCTCGAACGGAGTGAGGGAAAGAAAAGAGTCAGAAACAATAGGCTCAGAAGTTGGAATGGGATTGCCATTCTTGATTACATTGGAAAAACCGAGAACTTCTTGCGAGAATTCTGAACATGTAGCATCAATAAGATCGACTCGGTTTAATGACTCGAAGTTATTATATGATATAGAAGGAGTATCACCACACTTAAGAGTCAAAGATTGGTCTTCATGTCTAAGGGTTATTTCCCCTTCATAAACATCTATCAAAGCATGAGCCGTACTTAAAAATGGTCGCCCGAGAATCAACGGAACTCGGGGATTGGCTACAAAATCTAACACCACAAAGTCGGCCGGAAAGTAGAATTTTCCGACCTTCACAAACACATTTTCGGCTACACCGGTTGGTTTTGAAATTGTACGGTCGGCTAATTCTAACAACATTTTAGTATCATTAAGGCCCGGGAGTCCTAGCTTCTTCCATATGGAAAGAGGCATAAGATTGATGCTAGCACCTAGATCGACTAGGGCTAAGCAATCATCAAACTCTGAAAAGTCGCATGGAATGAGAAATTGACCAGGGTCACCTAGCTTTTCCGAAATCTTTTTTAGGACAACCGCCGAGCAATTTTCATTCAAGGGTGTCTTAGGTAACTCAATTAACTTGTCTTTATTTTTAAGCAACTTCTTGAACATTGGAGCAAATTTTGGCATATGAATGAGAGCGTCCGCGAAACTTAGCTCAAAATGAAGGTCACAAAAAATTTCCATAAACTTTGAAGCTAAAATATCATCCTTTCCGCGGAGCTTCTCTTTGCAAGTCTAGAAGGGTAAGGCAAATTGGTCTTTTTAGCAACAAAAGGCTCATCAAGTGGTTCTTTGTCTTTTTCTTGTTCTTGGACCACCGGAGGTTGGATGTTTTTGGTACTTGAGAGCACCTTATCCTTTGTCACCTCGGGTTCCTTTTCCACCACTGGCGGTGGAATCAGAGGTCCATCATATGACATACCACTTCGGGTGGTAATGGCCTTGGCCTTATTCCTTAGGTTTGGTATGGTGTTGCTTGGAAGAGAACCCGAACTCGAAGCATTTTGATTGTGAAAATTTTGCATAAAACTTAACATCATGTTTTGAAAACCTTCTTGCTTCTTTTGAGAATCGTTGTAGCTCTTTTGAAAATCATTTTGATTCCTTTGAAAATTATCCAATTTCATTTGCAAATTGTTCATATTAGCATCATTAGCTTTCGTGTAAGCTTTAAATCTAGTGTTTGTGATTGGAGCTTGTTGAATAGGAGCTTGATAAGCCAGAGCTTGATGGTTTAAGCCCGAGTTATTGTTAGCTCCTTGGTGAACTTGATTTCCTTGGTTGGTATTCCCTTGATTCCTATTGTACCCTTGGTTTTGGTTATACCCTTGATTGTTCCTATTGTTGTTTTGGGTATTTGGTTGGGTAAAACCGGGTGGTCTTATTTGATTGGCCATACTAGGAGGACGGTATCCAGAATTTGCTTGAACAAAATTTCCAACGGCGGCAGTTTGTTAAAACTTGTGTAGATTATCATGAAAGACTGGAGACTCGTATCCTCCTCTTGTCAAAGGACAATTGTTGAAATTATGATTAGCACCACAAGTAACACATATTTCCTCAACCGCTTTGACGATAGCGGGAGGTGTAACAACCAAAGCTTTCATCTCATTAATTGATTTTTCTAATCGACTCATTCTAATTTCCATTTTATCTTCGAGAGTTGCAGCAATTTGTTGAAGTTCGAAAGAATTAGAGGGTGAAGAAGAAGAAAGAGGAGCATTCGTACTCACTCTTGACACGGCGTTCCGTGAATGTCGAACTTTTGCCTTACTCTCGATGATACGTAAACAATCATTAGGCATCTTATCCAAAAAGTAACCGCCTGCAGCGAAGTTTAATGAATCTTGATCATTGTAATTCAAAGCATTGTAAAACGTGTCGATTTGATGTGTAAGCGGAAAACCATGATGAGGACATGCACGTAAGAGATCTTTGAATCGTTCACATGCCTCGTAAAATGTTTCATTGGCATATTGCCGAAAGAGTGTTATCTCATTGCGGAGATTTGTTGTTTTTGAAGGCGGGAAAAATTTGTGAATGAACTTCAAGACAAGATCGTCCCAAGTCAAAATGGATTGAGGGGGCTCTTTGTCTAACCAAGTTTTAGCCACTCCATCAATCGAAAACGGGAAAAGCAAAAGCTTAACCGTTGTGCTAGGCACATTTTGATATCGAAAATTGTTGGTGATCTTTTCAAAATACCGGATATGACCATGAGGGTCTGTTTTGTCACCATCACCATAAAATTTGTTAGATTAAACAAGGGTGATGAGACTTGGTTTAAGTTCAAAATTATCTGCTTGAAATGGAGGAATAACAATAGCATCCTCAAACCCCCCCGGTGGGTGCTTGAAGGAGCTTAGCCATGGTACGATTATCGGCCATCGGTATCTCGGGTACCTCAACAATAACCGGTGTTAATTGTTGTTGTTGTTTTTGAGATCGTTTACGGTTAGACGATCGAGTGGGCATGCACTAAAAAGAAAAATTTACACTAATTTTTTTTTTGTTTTTCACAATCTATTTTAACGGACAACGGGAAGACAACTTAAACCAAATAATCAAACTTACTTCACGGTTACTCTTAAAAATTTTACTTTTCAAGGTGAGCCGTACCTCGTAAATGACACAAGTGGTAAGTTTTTAAATCTTTTGTTCGAGTTGGGAAATTATAATGATAATACCTCAATGGAAGGTATTATTTGTTGGTGTTCTTTTACCAACTTTGTGATATTTTATTTCTTTTTTTAAGGAAATATTTTTTATATTTTTGATTTTTTGAATTTTTTTTATTTTTTATTCTATATGATAATTATACTAATAAAAGAAAAGAAATTTTTTTTTTTTACTTTTTATATTTTATACTTTTTTTTGTGTTTTTGATTTTTTTTTTAATCGCGATCAACAAACGTAAACAAAAGAATCTTAATCACAAATCCCCGGCTACGGCGCCAAAAATTTGATAGTATAATATTAGTACATATATATTAAGCACGTAAGAAAATCACTAAAAATCCTTGAGGACAAAGATTAAAAGTAAAAATCTACACGCTAAAATACAATACGTATAACCGGGAAGTGATTCACCGGGTCGTTTTCCTAAAGAAATGTGAAATTGAGACCTCGTTCTTGTTTGGACAATGATTTGAATTGGTTTTCAGAGATTTTGGATTAATTAACTAAATCTACAACTAAAAGCAACAATTATTCCCTAAAACAATTAAACTAATACGAGATTTAAACAAACGCGAAACTTAAAAAACCTAAATTATCAAATTAAAAACCTAGAGTGGTTATTTTAACTTTTATAAGTCCTATGTGACTAAAAAGTAAGAACAAAGAAAACTAGACCAAAAACGGAGTTAAATTTGGCTTGGAAACACTAAAAACGTGAACGGGAACGAATCCCGTTCTTTAAAAATTGAGATTTTGTAAAAATAACCATACGGAAGTAAAACTAATTTTCCTAGAAACTATATGATAAAAGAGAATTTTCTAAAAAAGATTTATATTTTTTTGATTATTTTTCTATTTTTATGACTTTTTAAAGTTTTAAACTAAATTAAATCACGAAAATTATATAACTTCGAAATTAAAATCTTAGAAAATTCCTAAAAGTAGCTGATGTTGTGAAGATCGTAGGAAAAATATGAGCTCAAAGTGAGCTTAAACGAATAAGCCGGGAAAATTCTTATAAGCACTCGAAGTGCTTATAAGAAAATAGGTCCAAAGAAGGGTTAAATAATAGATTTTTCAATCTATAATCGAAAAAGACCTAAGGGCAGATGGTGAGTGTGTGCGTGATAAAAGGTTGAGACTAGGTTGAGGTCGGGGGTTCGAGCCCTGGCTCACCCCTGACTTCCTTGGTTTCCCTTTTTACCTTTTGCAAAAACTTTGAAAAGCAAAGTTATAGATAAGCTGAAAATAAGCAAGTTTAATAAAAGCAACTATTTTTTAAAAGCACTAAATAAGCTAGAAAACAGCTTAAAAGATGACAGAGGTACTTAACTTATATTTTTGGTATTTTTCTTAAAACTTAATAAGCTATAAGCTAAGATAAGCTAACCCTATGACTAAATAAGCTATTACTAAGCTAAACCTACCCTAATAAGCTAAATTCAAACAAGAAATAAGCAAGCCATAAGCTAGGAAGCAAAATAAGCACTTAAGCTAAACTGATTACCAAACAGTCCCTGGAGGCACTTTTGAGCTTAATTATAAGCTCACAAACAGATTCTTATGAAAATAAGCTCTACACCTACTTAAAGCTTAGCCTATAAGCTACTTAAAACAGCTATCAAAAGACATTTTGAAACTTAAATAAGCAATGAAAAAGCTAACTAAAAAGTCAACTTGCTACTATTTTTTGTTTTTGGATTTTTAATGAAAAGTCAAAATAAGCTAACACTTAACCTAAATAAGCTAAAAACTACTTTTAATTAATCTATCTAACATGTTTAAGCTAGAATTAAACTAAAAACTACTAATGATAAGCTAGAAATCTAAAATAAGCTACTTAACCCAACTATTAATCAAACCGTCCCTAAGAGTGACTTTGAGCTTATTTTTCAATAAGCTAGAAGATCCCTATGGACTTCTAGCTTAAATTTCTTAAAATTATAGCTTAAAAGCTACTTGAAACAACTTTTTGAAATCATTTTGAAATTCGTTTACTTATTGAAAAGGCTTGATGAAAACTGCTTATTTACTCAGTAGGTACTGAGTTTGAAAATGGATTTTTAAAGATTTTGAGCTTAAAAACAGATAGCTTATTGACCTTATGAGGACCCAATAAGCTAAAACAGATCTTCTATTACCTAAGATCTACTTGTGCACTTGATTTCCAAACCTAAATACTACTTTTACTAGCTTAATTTTAAGAATGAAAGTGAGCTTTTTGTCTTTTTAACTGCTGATGCACTTGACCATTTTGAAATGACCAAAACTCAAATCTATTTAGTGCAGGCTAAGGTCTTGATTTCTACACATTTAAGAACTCAAACTAAGAACAAAGGAGGCTTAGACAATCACTAGAATCTATTCAAGCTTATAATTCAAGTGACACTTGACAGATTAAGACTTATGATAAATCTACTAATGAAAACTTGATTAACCTACCAAACACCTTAAATCCTAATCTTAAAAGCTTAGAAATGATAACTAAATTGAATCCTAAGGACCAAATTTACTCTAGCATTACTAACTCTCAGTTAGTACTGCTTAGCCAAACACCCCTTTAAACATTTTCATTGCAAATTAAGCTTATGAAATTGAATTCTAGTGGTCAAAACTTAATAACCAGATATTACTTAGCTTATAACACACCTAATAAGCACTTTTCAACAATTAGATAAGCTAGAACAATAAGCTAATCACTATGCTAATATTTTTTTGGTTTTTATGATTTTTAAGTCAAAAGTAATAAAACTAAGATCTAAGCTACTAAAGCTGAAAACAGATGATAAAACATGATCAATAAGCACAATGAGATAGAATTAAGCATAAATAAGCTAGATTATAAGCAGAATAAGCAAATTATAAGCTAGAAAATTAAGACAGAAAGAGTAAAGGGAAACTTACAAATGCCTTAGCTAAACAAAGGCTTTAAATGCTCGAGGAGCTACTCTACAAGCTCTAGCTTATCACAAGGATAAGCTAGTAAAGTCTTATGAGCTCATCCATTGCTAGCTCATCATCCAAAAAGCTTAAACCCGTATAGATCATTATATTGAATTAGTTATTAAGATTTAAGTATGATTAAGTGCTTATTGAGCTCAATCCAAGCTTATAGACTCAGAGAGCTTATAGAGAGCTTGTGAGAAGCTTATGAAACAGTGAAATAAACAGTTGGATTTATAAAAGCTTATTATCAAAGACAGTTTATATAAAAGTGCACTACGATTTCATTACTTGAAAAACAGATTACAATACTTTGAAAAGGGAAATTACAATAAGCTAAAAACAGGTTTAATGAAAAATTACATAAGCTACTAAAATTAAGCTATTTTTTAATTCCTAGGTGCTACCCCGATTGTGTGTGAGGATGCCCTTTATTTATAGCCTTGGAGTGAAGCTTCTAGGCTCTCATACATGATTCTCTAATCCTTGATCTTGACCCTCCATTATATGCCAATCATTGATCTCTTTTGTTGTCCGTTGGATCGATTGAGTGAGCACACGGATTGCCAATGTGGCATTCCGTGTGTCAGGCCTTTTATGCTTCATTTGTACTACATTTAGTGCAAATTTCTTGTCCTTGGTGTGTTTCTTGTCAGACCCGCGTGGCATCCTTTGTGGGTTTCCACCAATGAGAGGTTTGTATGACGTATAACTCTGCCATCTTGTCACTTAGTACTCGAATCAATTGGCCATGCCATTAATTGAAATTTACCCTTTGATTTAGACTGAGGTTAAACGGGGAAGGAGATGAATAGTGGTAACTTATTTTCGCGTGTAAATTTCTTTTATAACGGTGGGGGGTTGACAGAGGAGAAGTGGGCTTTGACTTGGGCTAGATATAAAGGGTTTGGGCTCGAGGTTAATAATAAAAGATAACGAGTGTTATCTCTTATATAAAAAGAGATAACACCGTTAGGGGTTAGGGACCATTTTTGCAATTTGGTTTAACAATGAAGGATTGTTTTGGGTATTTTTGGGTTTTGTAATTTAGTAGTTAACCATGGTTGACTTTTGACTTTTATTGACCTTTGTGTAGAAACTCCCGGCTCTTGTTCACTCTTTTCCGTTTTGTGTCCGTGTTTGTCTGATTTTGACTGTTTTCTTGTGATTTCTGCATTATCCGTACCTACACAATCACAAAGAACAAAACACATAAATACAAGCATATTTTGGACATTTTTGACCATTTTAGGGTTTATTTCAATATAAAACGGATATGTGTTTTCACACATATCAAAATTCCCCAAACTAAACGATTGCGTGTCCTCACGCAATATTATATGCTCTATAACCAAATACCTCAAAACCTCCCCAAACTAATCTTTTGAAAAGTAGTGAAGTAATTCATGGGGAGAATTAAGAAGTCACAAGTTATAAAACACCCCGCTTTCCCATTTTTCAAAGATTTTTCAGTTTTTTATGATTTTCTTGATTTACGACTTACAGCTTATTCATGTGTGTCATAATGTAACGTTTTCATTATTCATTGATAACTTTTAGGATCACGGAACAAAAAGCACAAAAGTGTCCAATTGGATAAATTCATCGTCCCCGACTTTCACCTCTCCAAGCCAAGCTTAAAAACAAGATCATTGTAGAATACAAGTTATGATGCTAACGCTACTCATAAAAGCTAAGTGTGAAAGCATAGCTACTTCCCGCTCCCTTATTTCCTAATTCCTCTAAAGGTTTTATTATTGGTGACAAATAGATTAATGCCTTATTCATATAAAGTAAACCCGGTTTAGACCATAATTAGTTGAAATCCTTTCCCAGAGAGACGATATGGTGAGAGTAGGGTCCACATTAAGGTTCTAAATTCGCATGATTTAGGAGTTAACCTTTTCAGATAACCCCGGAGTCAAAATTTGGCTTTTATTATTAACATGGCTTTATTATAGCAACTTTATTCAACCTCCCGGCCTTTTAAACAACTGCCACATCGGTATGCGAGCCGACCATGGTCCAGGAGTCTTATTTTGACCAGGAGTTCCTTGACCTTTTAGAAGGCTGCAACATCGGTTGTGAGCCGGCAAGATACAACAAACTTTTATCAGTCTCGGATTATTACTATGTGCTTTATTTAGAAGACTGCAACATCGGTTATGAGCCAGCAAGATGCAGTAAACTTTTATTCAGCCCACAGTTTTATTGTTATTATTCATACCTCCACCCTTTAAACGACTGTCACATCGGTATGCGAGCTGACCATGATCCAGAAGTCTTATTTCGGCTATGGCTTATTCGCACATTATTTATTATTTTTACTCAGCCAAATTTCAAGTCCTGTGGTCTTGTAGCAACCGAGACATCGGGCGTCTTAAGCGACAAGACCCGGAAGCGTACCACAACACTGACAAAACCTCGATGTGTACCTTAATTTCACCAGAAGGAATCTCTATGAAGGGATCAAAACTAAGAATCACAAAAACCTAAAGTAACTTTATTTATTCACAGTTATATAATGTTTATTAAGCTAATGGGAGCGAAAAGCCACAATTAACACTTATGAGCCTTAAAGAAATCCAACTAATCCTTGCTTAGCATCAAAACTTATAATCTACTCTATCATTTCTTGTTCTTCACAGTTTAAAATTTCTAATAAAGAAACTCATGAATTCTTAGCCTAACAAATCGAACTTTGCATATTTAAAATCAATTACGGGAACTTGCAAAGTCTTGGCTCTTTCAAGCTAGACTCGCTTTTTATAGCTCCTTGTATAAAAGATTAGCAAACCTCAATCTATATACGTTAAGGAGAAAGCTAAGATATAAAACCGGTCGGGTCAAAATTCACTTTTGTTCTCACCAACGGAAAACCTACATTCGTGTCAAAACACTTATTTTCTTATCACTATTTTTATATTTTTCATCCACTTTTATATATATTTTTTTATTTTTTATTTTTCTTTAAAATTTTAAAATTTTTGCAGAAACACGGGGTACGTGAGAACAACGGGCAAAACTAGGTAAGATCATATCGGAGATATACCACTCCATACTAAAATTAAACATTGTCCTCAATGTTTCTTAGCGTAAGGCATAAAATCCCATACCAGAACGCAAAAAGTCAAATGCAAAATCCGAGCACGGAGAAAGTATCACAAAAATCTTAAGTTGTTTATGAAGTAAGCTAAAAGATAAATGTTAGTCGACAATAATCTAGGATATCGGATTTCCCCAAACTAAAGGCATGCAAAGGCTGGGAAGCTCAAGTAAACCGGGACAAAACACCGAACACAAGAGGCTTTAAAATTTATGGGTTAATCATGCAAACAATCACAACTCAGACAACAAGAATTGGAAGAGTACAAGCCTCCTCACATCACATTAGGAATTTAGAAAGAAGATAGAAGGATAAGCATGGGGTGCCTCCCACGAAGCGCTTTGTTTTTGGTAACCGAGTCACATAGCTTGACTCAATCCCCGAATTCATTTATCCTTGGAGAAAGTGTGGAGATCCTAGACTACCCTGGGTGGTAAGTCGCCTCTGAAGTAATGCTTCACACGATCACCATTCACCTTAAAGTTTGGACCATTGGGTTGAGATAACTCGATGGTTCCGTATGGAAAAACTTTGGTGATGGTGAAAGGTTCTGGCCAACGAGTTTTAAGCTTTCCCGAGAATATCTTTAGACGAGAGTTGAAGAGTAAAACTCGATTACCAACATTGAAAATGCGGTTTTTGATCTTTGAGTCGTGAAGCTTCTTCTTCCTCTCTTTATATATCAAAGAATTCTCGTAAGCTTGATCACGAAGCTCATTATGTTCATTAAGTTGAAGCTTTCGGTGATCACCCGCGGTTTTAAGATCGAAATTAGCATGTTTCAAAGTCCAATATGCTTTATGCTCTAACTTGATAGGTAAATGACAAGACTTTCCGTATACTAACTTGTAAGGCATACAACCAATCGGTGTCTTAAAAGCGGTACGAAATGCCCATAAAGCGTCATCTAGTTTGTCTGACCATGAGGCACGGTTTTCTCCAACTGTCCTTTCTAGAATACGTTTCAAACCGCGATTGGACACCTCCACTTGACTGCTCGTTTGAGGGCGATAAGCGGTAGCAAGATGATGAGTGACCCCATACTTAGACATTAATTTAGCAAATTGATCATTACAAAAATGGGTCCCATAATCGCTTATAATAGCTCTAGGTGTTCCGAATCGGGCGAAAAGAGATTTCAAAAACTTAACTATAACTCGAGCATCTTTTGTGGGGAGCGCCTTTACTTCCACCCACTTTAAAAGATAATCAATGGCAACGAGGATGTATTTATTTCCACGTGAAGACGGAAAAGGTCCCATAAAATCGATACCCCATACATCAAAGATTTTACAAACTTGAATAACGTTTTGAGGCATCTCATCCTGTTGTGAAATTTTACCTTGTCTTTGACACGTATCACAAGATTTGATCATAGTATGGGCATCTCGATATATGGTCGGCCAAAAGAAACCGGCATCAAATACTTTTCGAGCGGTGAGATTGGCACTATGATGGCCCCTGGTGGGTCCTTCATGACAAGCTTTGAGGATATCATTAGCTTCTTGCCCATGCATACACCTTCGAATGATTTGATGGGCAAAAAAACAAAAAAGATAGGGATCATCCCAAAAGTAATGTTTAACGTCCTTGAAAAACTTCCTTTTTGTTGAGTCGTCATTCCTTTGATGATAAAATTCTCCGCATGGAAATTTGCATAGTCTGCAAACCATGGGGGTACTTTCACTAGAAATTACACCAAGAGTCTCTAAAGGAAAATTTTCATTTATGTCTTTGTTTTCTAACACATCCTTATGAGGATTCTCAAGTCTAGATAAATGATCGGTCACGAGGTTCTCACTTCATTTTTTATCACGGATGGTGATATTAAATTCTTGTAGGAGGAGCACCCACTGGAGAAACCTCGGCTTAGCATCTTGTTTATTCATAAGGTATTTTAAATCTGAGTGATTCGTATACACTATGCTTTTAGATAAGACAAGATATGGCCGAAACTTTTTAAAAGCATACAAAACGGCAAGCATTTCTTTCTCCGTCATAGTGTAATGAATTTGAGCTTCGGTCATTGTCATACTTTTGCTTGCGTAATGAATTGGTCTAAAATGCTTCTTAATCCTTTGTCCTAGGACCGCCCCTATTGCATAATCACTTGCATCCACAAGATTTCTAAATGTTGGTCCAATTCGGAGCAATGAGAATTGGAGCTTCGATTAACTTCTTTTTCAATGTTTGAAAGGCAAGAATGCAATCTTCCGAAAAAATGAAAGGAGTGTTTTTCTCTAAGAGATGGGTCATGGGTCGAGAGATTTTGGAAAAGTCTTTGATAAATCTTTGATAGAATCCTGTAGAAAAAAAAAAAAATGCACGAGAAAACTTCTGATTCCTTTAACTAGTTGTTGGCTGGGAAGCTTTAAAATTACATCAACTTTTGCCTTATCGACTTCAATTCCTTTTCTAGAGATCTTATGTCCTAAAACAATGCCTTCTTTAACCATGAAATGGCTCTTTTCCCAATTTAGTGCTAATTTGGTATCTTCACATCGTTTGAGCATTTTGTCTAGATTGGCAAGACACGAGGAAAAAGAATCTCCGAAAACTGAAAAATCATCCATAAAAACTTCCATCGTTTTTTCTATCATGTCGTGAAAAATGGCCATCATACAACGTTGAAAAGTTTCCGGTGCATTGCATCAAACCGAAGGCATACGACGGTACGCCGAAAGTTTCCCGTATGGTCACGTGAAAGTAGTTTTTCTCTTGATCTTAGGTCAATTGGGAATTTGAACAATACACTGAAAAACATCTAAGAAACAATAAAATTCGTTGCCTAAGGCTAAACTTTCTAACATTTGGTCTAGTGAATGGTAACTGAAAATGGTCTTTTACAATTGGCATCGTTTAACTTTCGATAGTCGATGCAAACTCTCTATCCCGTGACTAATCTTGTAGGCACCAACTCATTTTCTTCATTCTTGACAACGGTCATACCACCTTTTTTAGGAACACAATGTAACGCGGACTAAACCCATACTAATCCGAGATCGGATAAATCAATCCCGCGTCAAGAAGTTTTTCTACTTCTTTCTTGATGACATCGTGGATTTTAGGGTTAACCCTCCTTTGATGTTGGACTGAAGGTTCGTAATCATCTTCTAAAAGGATTTTGTGAGAGCAAAACTCTGGATCTATGCCTCGGATATCAGAAAGTTTCCAAGCAATTGCTTGTTTTCGGTTTTTTAGAACGTTAACGAGTGAGGTCTTTTCATCTTGGCTCAAATCTTTTGAAATTATGACTGGAAGTTTGTTATTTTCCTCTAAAAACGCATACTCGAGATGCGGAGGTAACTCTTTAAGTTCGACTTCGGGAAGTTCATCTTTTGGTTCATAAGAAGTAGCATATTCGAGTGAAGACTTCTTTGGTTCAACAACTTTAAGATCTTTTTGAATTCCGGGTGAGTAATCTCCTTGGTTTGGTAGAGGTAATGGATCATTGTTGAGAAGTGCTTCGAGAATGAGAATGTCACCGTCGAGATCATAGTACGTAGTATTGAAAACTGGCGAAACTGGTTCATCATCGATTGCTATAAAAGCATCGGCTTCTTCAAAGAGTAGAAAATCGCTTTCATCAAAAGGAGTAAGTGTCGGAGATGAAGTGGAAACAATCGGATCGTAGTACGGAGAAGGATTGTTGTAAGCAACGGAATCGGAAAATCCAAGAACTTCTTGTGAATAAATTTCACAAGCGACATCGATTAGATCAACTTTCTTCAACGACTCGAGATTGTTGTATGAAATGGAAGGCGCATCACCACATTTAAGGGTTAAAGATTGATCATCACTCCTAAGAGTAATCTCTCCTTCGTAAACATCGATTAAAGCATGAGCCGTCCTAAGAAAGGGTCGCCCGAGTATCAACGGTACTCGAGGATCGGCTATGAAATCAAGAACAACAAAATCGGCAGGAAAATAAAACTTCCCTACTTTGACAAAAACATTTTTGGCGACACCGGTTGGTTTGGAAATTGTACGATCGGCTAACTCTAAGACCATTTTTGTTTTGGTAAGTCCTGAAAATCTAAGCTTTTTCCAAATGGAAAGAGGCATGAGATTAATGCTAGCCCCTAAATCGGCAAGGGCTAGATAATTATCAAATTCTGAAAAATCACAAGGAATTAGAAACCGGCCTAGGTCTCCTAGCTTTTCTGGAAGCTTTTTAAGGACGACCGCACTACAACTTATTCGTTCAAAATCCGTTTTGTTAGTTCGACCAACGTTGTCTTGGTTATTTAACGTTCATCTTTTTTAAACATCAACGCAAAACTTTGGCATATGGATGAGAGCAAGCCCAAAACTAAACTAGGTGGGGGGGGGGGGGGGGGGGGGAAAATGAAGGTTTCGAAAGATTTCCATAAACTTTGAAGAAAGAATGTCATCTTTTTCATGAATCTTTTGTTTGTTGAGTCTCGACGGGTAAGGTAAATTAGGTTTGGCTTTGTTAGCAACGAAAGAAGGCTCTTCGATTGGTTCTTTGTCTTTGGTTTATTCTTGAACCAATGGAGGAGGTTGGATGTCTTCGGTGCTCGATAGCTCCGTATCCTTTGTCGCCTCACTTTCCTTTTCCACCACCGGCGGTAGAATCGGAGGTCCATCATAAGAAAGACCACTACGAGTCGTAATTGCCTTGGCTTCTTTTCTTGGATTTGGAACGGTATTGCTCGGTAAAGTACTTGAACTTGAAGCTTGGTTGGTGTGATAGCTTTGCATGAAACTGAGCATCATCTTCTAAAAAATCGATCTGCTTTTTTTAAAATCCATTGTAAACTCTTATTGAAAATCATTTTGTTTTCTTTGAAATTTATCCAACCTTCATTTGTCAGTTATTCAGTTCGCAATCATTAAGACCTTAACATAACTTTTAAAATCCGTTTTAGACACACCTTGAATTTGTGAAACGGGAGGTAAAGCTTGATTAACCAAAGGTTGATTTGTAGGTGGTTGGTATGGTGGGGCTTGATAAACGGCTCCTTGATTGTTTTGGCGGTTTTGGTTAAAATTGCCTCCACGGTTTTGATTTGAATTGAAATTGTTTCCATGATATCGGCTTTGGTTTCCTTGGTTGCTTTGAACATTTGATTGATTAAAACCCGGTGGTCTCATTTGGTTTGCCAAATTAGGAGGATTCCTTTGAACAAAATTGCAACTTAGGCGCGATTTGTTGGAATTGATGAATATTATCCTTGAAAAACGGAAATCGATCTAGTTAACGGAAAATTGTTGAAATTATTGTTGAACCAACATGTGAACAAACAAACTTCCTCGACTGCTTTGACGATAGCAGGAGTCGTAGCATTCTTTTCACTAATCGCTTCTTCTCTAAACAGCTCATTCGAATATTATTTGTCTTCAAGTAAGGGCGGCCATTTGTTGAATCTCGAAAGAAGTATGGAAGGTGAAGAAGTAAAGAAGGGAGCATTCGTAATTGCTCTTGATTCATGTACACTTCTTAATACGCACTTTGGATTTACCTTTTACGATTATGCTAAACTTCTAAGAGGCATCTTATCTAGAAAATTAGCCACCACGCATGCGGCGGAATCTAAGGTATCTTGATCGTTAGTATTCAAGGAATTGTAAAATGTATCAAGTTGATGTAATTCCAAGAAACCATGATGAGGACATTGACGAAGAAGTCCTTTAAAACGTTCCCATGCTTCGTTGAAAGTTTTGTTAGGTTTTTGGTAAAAAGTAGTGATTTCATTCCGAAGGTAAGTTGTTTTCGAAGGTGGGAAGAAAGTGGATTATAACTTAAAACAAAGTATCCCATGTGAGTATTATCTAGAGGTTCCTTTGTCTATAGCTAATCACGGGCTCACCGTCTAGAGAAAAAGGAAAAAGCAAAAGCTTAATCGAAGTGTTCGGAACTTCGGGATGTCTAAACGTTGAAGTGACTTTGTTGAAAAATCGAAGGTGATTATGAGGGTACGATGTCTACCCTAACTTATTACTTTGCAGCAAAGATTAATCAAATGTTGATAAAGCTCAAAATTGTTAGCATTATAATCGGTGGAAGACAACAATAGCATCTTCAACCCCTCGATGGGTGTCTTGTAACATTTGGCCATCGTTCGATTAAACGGCCATTGCAACAATGTTTTGATCGACAATTGGTTCTTCTAAATCAAAATTTTCAACAACAACCGGAGGAGTTTGTTGTTGACAACATCTTCGAGATTGCGAATGAGTGCGCATAAAAAGAAAAACTAAAAATCAAAAAGCAAAACTTTACACTAATTTTTTTATACATATTTTTTTAATTAACAATGAATTTTAACGGTTACACGGAAGAGACTTAAACCAAATAATCAACTACTTCACGGTAGCTCTCAAAAATTGCTTTTCAAGGTGAGCCGTACTTCGTAGAGATACAAATGGCAAGTGTTAAATCTTTAGTTCGATTTGGGAACCAACAAGTTCACCAGAATTGATTATGATAATACCTCCGTTGAGAGTATTATATCTTGGTATTTTTACCAATTGGTGACTTTTATTTCTTAATTAAAAAGGAAGATTTTTTATTTTTTTTGATTAAGAGTTAACCCTGATATGTACCAAGTTTGTTGCCAACGAGACCGAGAAGGTTGACTAGTACATCAGTGGACTTCCTGACAACATTTATGGGAATGTCAAGTCTGCCAGACCCAAGACGTTGGATGAGACTATTGAGTTGGCCAATGACTTGATGGATCAGAAACTCCGCACCTACGCGGAAAGGTAATCTGACAACAAAAGGAAGGCTGACGATTCGTCCAGAAACAACCATGGTAACTGATTATAATTTTATATACTTGTAAATATAATACATAATATTATACTTCAAAGAGTAATTAAGAAAATCACTCTTAAAAATATATATAATATAATATATAATACGTATATTTAACCGGGTAGGTATGATCACCCGGGTCGTTTCCCCAACGACTAGTGAAATTGAATCCTCGTTTAAGTCCGGATTATGATTTGAATAAGAAAATAGATGATTTGATAAGCTATGAATACAAAATAAAAGCAACAATTAAAAATTGAACAATTAAAGGCAATTAAACAAT
>BQNB010075462.1:27500-31459 GCA_026074375.1 Tanacetum coccineum
TGATCAAGCAAAGGATGCAAGCTGCCCAGGATCGACAAAAGAGCTACGTCGATCGGAAGTGAAAGACGATGGAGTTCGAGTTGGGGACATAGTTATGCTCAAGGTCTCGCCTTGGAAAGGGGTCATACGATTCGGTAAGCATGGCAAGCTGAACCCGAGATATGTCGGACCTTTCAAGGTGTTAGCAAAAGTGGGGAAAGTTACCTAAAGGCTGGAACTTCCTCAAGAGTTGAGCAGAGTTCACCATACTTTCCATGTGTCTAATCTGAAGAAATGTTACGCTGACGAACCTTTAGTCAGCCCGTTGAAATCATGGAATGGGAGATCAAACGATTCAAGCAAAGCTGGATACCATTGGTCAAGGTTTGCTGGAACTCTGGGTGGGGCCCTGAGTTCACCTGGGAACGTGAAGATTCGTTCAAACAAAAATACCCACAACTTTTCACAAACCGGGCTTCGTCATCTGCTACAAGGTCTTAAGCTTTGAGGACAAAGCTCTTTTAACGAGTGGAGACTGTAACATTTCTCAGTTTTAGGTAATTTTACGACACCTATTATTAGTCACTATTCATTTTAATCCGATACACGTTTACTCTTAATTTTACTTTTGAGCTAAATCACGTAGACTAGAAATAACCATTTAATGTAAACAGTCATCAAACAAATTAAGGTTTACATCAACCAAGTAAGATATAATTATTAAGAAGATAATTATGTACTTTGCATATTTTATTTTTATTGGTCACGTAAAAGGGTTATGTATCGTAATAAAATACATTTGGATGCACCCCGGAAATATTTAGAGTTACCTAGACTCAAGCCAACACCCACTTTTATAACCATAACACAAAATTAAGTCAAATTTTGTGTCAAATGCCCACTAGGGCTGAGTATATACATATACATACCTAGGAAATCCTTAAGAAATCCTCTAATGATCTTAACAAGTACATGTACATTCTAATCCTCACAAATGCTAGTCCTAATGGTCTCATACTAGCTTGTTAACCCTTGGATAATAATCCTTTTGTTTCCTTGATCCTCCTAGGCCCGGCTAATTAAGAGAACACACAAACCATGATCTAAATTCTTAAGCAATCTTGTACAATTCAAGGATAATTAAGGAAATGTCCTTGTGTCTCCCCCTAGATTATTAACCAAAGGTTAATAACCATTTCCCTTGCTTCTTGCCCTCTTATGCTGCGGTTAACCAAGCCCCAACCCACAAAAACCTAAAGATTTTACTAGCTAAGTAAATCTTGTACATCTTGAGGCTCATTAAAGCTTGTACTTAGTGGTATATCTAGCATTCTTGCCTATAAATACATACTTATATCTCACCATTTGACACTCTTGAAAACTCTCATACATCTTAAATTCTCTCAAACAACTAAACATATATAGTTTCCTTTGTTCGGGTCATCAAATGCAAACAAACACCTTCTACTTCATTCATTCGAACCTACAAACCTAGCAAAGGTTTATATAACAGGTGCGTAAGGGGTACACGAGCTAAGGGTTAGCATTCTACACATTCATTACTCAAACCAAGAACTCTAGGACCCTTGTAAGTCTCTTACGACACTTTACATTCCATAGTTTAATTGTTCTTTGATTTCTAGACTTGTGTCACGATAAATACGTGATATACGTACCTATATATGCATACGTTGGACCTTGTGTGGTGCTAAGATACAAGGAAATGTGCATAAGGAAAAACTAAAAGTCTTAAAGAAGCTTGGACACCAACACGAACCTTTACCCATATACGCGAATATTAAATTATCTACACGTAAACTTTTCTTGTAAACGCAACACTTTGGCTAGGGAAGGAGTATTCGAAACATATGAACATATGCATGTGATGAACACGGCATATTTATGTGATAAACGAGCGTAATATAGCGACTAGGGCACAATTCGACATGTTCATGTTACCATGAAGAGTAATGGGCCACTCGTAGCCGTATGTAACCCAAAGGCGCTCACGGTATAGGCCCAACTGGCCCAACAGCCCAAGCGTAGAACCCGTGGCTTATCATAAGCTCATTCGAGCTTATGGTTAGATTGGGGAGCTTAATGAACTAGTATAACTCGAACGTGCTTGGGATAACCACCTAATGGGCCCAGTTAGCCCAAAAGCCCACATACGCAACCAAGCGGGCCCAACAAGCGACCCAGTAGGCCACAGCTTACTTATAATCTCTACGGGCTTACTAGAAAGCTTATGGGCTTAGTTGATTTGCATGGGCCCTAGGGTGTAGCTATAAATCAAACCGAACCCTTAATGGGCCTTCTAGCCCATTAACGGGCCCAAAATAAGCGAATAAGCTCACAATAAGCTTGGGCAGCTTATTGGTGATCTTATGAGAGCTCAATGAGCTTAATGGACTTAATTACACTTAATGGACCCAAATGGACCCAACCGAAAAGCCTAAAACCCTTTTCGGGCCTTAAATGGGCCCAACGGCCCACTAACTAGTGCTTATTTGCTTATTGGGATAAGCTGAAACGAAAACAGACCAAAGAGGCTTAATAAGGACAGAAAATAAGCTAAAATGCCTAAGAAACTCTTGAGGTACTTATCGGGTCGAGTTGTTGGGCTTGCGAGCCCAATAAGCTCGAAATAAGCTACAATAAGCTCCCCGAGCTTATTTACAGCTTATCAGGCCTCACTAAGCTTATTGAGGGCCCTTGGACTTATTAAAACCATAACGAACCTTTAAAATGCTAAACGGACCTTAACGGGCCCAATAAGGCATGTTAAGCCAAAAATAAGCTCGATGAGCTTATTTATAAGCCCAAAGCAGTGTTGATGACTTATTTGGACCTAACAAAATGAAATGCCACTTGTTGGGATTTAATTGGAATAGAAATGCAATTTTTACAAAGTCGGAGGACTAAAAGTGTAAATTTACAAACTATAGGGTCAAAACTGTAAATTGCTAAAGTTAACAAGCCCAGAGACTGTTTCTGTCAATTATGGAAACTTAGGGGTTGTTTTAAACTTATAAGGACCTAAAATGTAACCTTGTAAAGTTTAGGGACTAAAAGTGTAATTAATGAAACTTGGGGGTTTAAAATGTAAATAAAGTATATTTATAAACCCAGGGGCTGTTTTGTATTTATAAGAAACTCAAGGGTGTTTTATAAACAAAAGTGATTGTTGTGAACACTTAACGAATCGGACAAGTAATATAATTATCGTATATTATAACAAGTTAAACCACGACTTAATAAATATGGATATTTATTAATAAACGTTTACACGTATACTAGATCGTGTGAAATCGTATACTTTTTCTAAGAGCCATCAAACGGATGTAATTACATTAAACACGTACACCACCACACAAGTGATAACAATATATATAAACTAGCAATTGATTTTAGTTTATACATTGAAGTCTTTAGCCTAAACCGTTGACTAAGACTGGCCGTATTTACTTAGGTATTTGACGGTGTGATTCATAGATGGATATCTTTCATCATTCAGAGGACTATCTACTAAGGTGAGTTCATAGCCCCATGTTTTACAGTTATTTAAATGATTTGCATCTTTGGGGTGAGAACATGCTTTGTTTTACAAATTGGACGCAAGTGTACATTTATACTATGATTTCGTGTTTGCCTAAGTAGCGATAACCCACTGAGCCCTGTTATCATGAACTGTCAATTACTGGATTGTAAGCGCGAATGTTATGAGTAGATCTATTTAGGATTGACATCCCCGTTCGGGTGACTAGCTATCACCGGGAACGAACGCATACCATGTCGAATTTTGGATGTTGCAGGGTTAGCACATCATTCACGGACACTTGTTGGCAAATTTATTTGCATTCATATACGTCGAGCTTCGGTGTCATGAGCTTAGGAAAACGTGTAACATTCCGTATTCTCAGGTCATTTTCAATACTATTTAATTTCACTATTTATTTTTTTTCTCGTACGCATTCACT
>BQNB010075463.1:5368-31458 GCA_026074375.1 Tanacetum coccineum
TTTTTTTTCCTTTAATTTTGTGCGAGTTTATTTTGTCGGTCTCATATTTAATAGTGCGGGTTTACTTTTTCAGTATCGTGTTTAGTAGTTTTTTTTATGGTCTTACGCGTTGTTGCGTCGCGTTAAAATTTTATTTTTTTTATTTTTTAATTTTTTGCGAAAATTGAATTTATTTTTTTTTGGTCTCATGGTGTAAAATGACACTGTTTAAGTCAATTCGAAAATGTTACCGCGGGTATTTTTTTATCTGAATGCGTCGGTACTTTTATAACATTTTTTTCCTTCCTATTTTGTGCCGACAATTTTAAAAAAAAAAACTAATTGGGCCGGGCCAAATTTTTGGGCTAAAAATTTTGGGCTTCTTTTTGGCCCAGCACTGTAGCACTGTAGCAGTGCTACAGTGCTTAAACTGAATAGTGCACATAGGTCAAAAACGGCGTCGTTTTAAATCTAAAATTTACTTTTTATTTTTTTTGCGAATTTTTTTTTTGTCTCATGGTGTAAAATGACACTGTTTAAGTCAATTCGGAAATGTTACCGCGGATATTTTTTTATCTGAATGCGTCGGTACTTTTATAACATTTTTTTCCTCCCTATTTTGTGCCAACAAATTTTAGAAAAAAAAAAAACTAATTGAGCCAGGCTAAATTTTTGAGCTAAATTTTTTGGACTTCTTTTTGGCCCAGCACTGTAACAGTGTAGCAGTGCTACAGTGCTTAAAATGAATAGTGCACATAGGTCAAAAACGGCGTCGTTTTAAATCTAAAATGTGTAAGATAGTAATAAAATGTAAAAGTTAAAAATTTGATAACAATAGTAATTTTTATTATTTTATTAGTCAAAGCTATCGTTACTGACACACATAGTCCCTACACACTCTTTTCAGTTTCATATTAAATATATAAAATAATTTCTTTTCTATTTCCATTCAACCTTCTTCTTCTTTCATTGACAAGAAAAAATATCAGATCTACGGCATTACTTCCTCATATTTTGTTTCTACCACAGTACAACATGAACGTAAAATTTGATGCCCCTCAAAATCTGTTGCCCTGGGCCGTCGCCCGGCTCGCCCGGTACCAGGGCCGGCCTTGATTATTTTTAAGGATAAGTTGACTACTCTCGACTGACAACTACTCAACTAGTAAATTACATTTTGATTTGACAATTAATAAATGTTAGTAAGTAACTTTAAGTTAATAGATATAAATAAACTCAATAACCTATAAGTACTTTATATATTTATTATTTTTTAAGGATAAGTTGACTACTCGACCGTTGACTACTCGACTGGCAACTGCTCAACTAGTAAATTACACTTTGATTTGACAATTAATAAATGTTAGTAAGTAACTTTACAATTAATAGATATAAATAAACTCAACAACCTATAAGTACTTTATATATTTATTATTTTTTAAGGATACATTAAATTCTACACAACTACCTCGTATTATATAATTCTACACAACTACCTCGTACAAACAAATTTACCTTAACACTACTCATTTAATTTGTTGGTATTTTAACTTGTGCACAAGATGTCTTCTGAAGGGTCAGACTCAACAATTTGTAGCGATATAGTTTTTCGAGACTGGGTGTAAGTTCTTTAATATTAGTTATTTGACTTTACAATATATGTGGTTTTTAATGTTAATTGGTTAATTGGTTATTTTATAATCTTTACACAGGAATTCGTATTCATGTGATGAAATCATGTTAGATATTTTCTACAATGGTTGTTTCTTTATTTACCCATTTAACTACGGTGGAGATGCTTTAGAATTAAAGATATCTAAGGTTAATAAGTTGTCTTATAAGCAAATGTGTGATTTGTTGGTTGAGAAAGTCAACGAGGATATTTGGCATTGGTTTTATTGTAAACCCGATTGTTGCCTAGAAGAAGGATTGACTATTGTTGAAAATGATAGGGATGTAAAAATAATGTATGAAATGGCTAACTTGCATGGTCACCTTGAAGTGTTTGTTGCTCATTTTCCTCAATACATAGTAACTGACTACTATTTGAAGAACTTGTGTGTTGATGAGACAGACGATGAGGTGACGAAACAACTTCTAAGTCACCAAAAGATAATCAAAGAGGTTTCTGGTTTGTCGTTGGAAGAGATGCGTGCATGGGAAAAAAAAGAGCAATCATCACCATGTTACCTAATATCTCTTAATCCTCTAAAGGCTAAATGTTTCCCTAGTGACTTAAAAGGCAAGTCTCTTTTGGACGACTTTGATGATGAAGAAGGTGAAGGTTTGGGATCATTAAGCTCTAAACGTTTAAGTGGTGACTTAAAAGGCAAGTCTCTTTTGGACGACTTTGAGAAGGTAGAAGGTGAAGGTGAAGGTTTGGGATCGTCAAGCTCTAAGTTTCGTTTGGTTTAAGTGTTCACGTTTGGTTGTCACAATCTGTTGAATTTCCTTTATGTTTACCTAGTGACATAAGTTTCGTTTATTTTAGTTGTTGGTCACAATGTTCCTAGGATCTTTATCTTAGTTGTAATTTAGTTTATCTTTATTGTAATTTCTCGTATCTTATTTGTAATTTCATTTCTATGTTTTAATCCAAGTTAACTTCTTTTTTAATGTTATAACTAGTTATTTTTCTCGAATAGATCAAATTTATTACTAATAAATATTCACCTAACATGAAGTAAATATACTCAACCACTTTCTTTTTTCTCCTTATATATATACATCTATTAACAAGTGTTTTTATACACCAAACAAATTTCAACTACTACATGGAAAACCCGGACGTCAATAACAACTTGTGTAGGAACTGTGGAGCAAGAACTACAATAACAACTTCATGGACTCCTAGAAACCCCGGACGTCGTTTTCACCTTTGCCCAAATTGTGGTTTAAGTCATTGGTTTGATCCGCCAATGTGTGCAAGAGCTGTGACTATCATTCCGGGTTTATTGAGAAGAATCAATAATTTAGAAGAAAATGCAAGGGTGAATGCTAGTGAAGCAAGAAGAATGAAAGTTATTCTATTGTTTAGTTGGTTTATTTTTGTTTTGTATTTCTTCATGAAAGAATAAAATAATCTTCATATGCTTTTAATTAACAAGTGTTTGTAGACACTATTTTAGTTTTGAATAAAAATTTTAAGTTTAATTATTAGCTAAGGGTATATATTTCTTCATGGATTTGATAAGCTCTTATTAGGTCTATATGCTAGTTCTCATAAGCTAGGAATTAGTTTTGTTAAGTTTTGTAGTTAGTTTTAATCAAAAAAAGTCAAGTCTGCTAGTCTTTAGCTTATAAACTGCTAGTCTTTAGTAAATAACATTCTGTGGTTTGTTCTAAAAAGATTTCATATTGTTGATCATTTATGGTTACATCCTAGCTTAATTTAGCTTAATTGCAGTTCATTTCTGCTTATTAGGTCTAGGTTTAAATCTGTTTCTAGCTTATTGGTCTTCATTGAGCTTTTTGGTAATCTTTGAGCTTATTAAGGTCAAACAGTTTTGCTAATTATCAAAGTCTTAAAAAGCTAAATTGTAGCTTTTAAACTGTCTTTTTCTAGCTTCAAAATAAGTTCTGTCAATAAGTCCTTTATTAAAGTTTCCCATTTTAGCTTAATCTTTAGATTTTTCAAAAAAAAATCCAAAAAGGGACTGTCACAAGACTCGAACCTGTGACCTCTCGTTCACAATAAACACGCATTACCATTCTGCCCTTGGGTCTTTTTCATTATTGTTTTGTTTCATTAATTTCTTAAATGATTCTTAGTTTTAAGCTTATTAAGCTTATTTCAATTTTCATAGCTTATTTGAAGCTATAGTATTTTTCTTGCATGCTTAATACGTCTCTTAAATATTTTCATAACAACATCGGGTGTCGCATCCTGTTTCGTACTTGAAGGACACTGATGAGCGAGCATGTGCGTACATTTGGATACCAGTTCAAACTTAAGTTTGGTGTGCAATTAAAATGCTTGACTTGTTATAAACTCAACAAAAGAAGTTACTGGAAAGATAAGTTACTGGAATCTAATAACATCATAAGTTACAAAAGATAAGTTACTGGAATGAAAAATTTAAAGTTGTATAGGACTCTATATATCTTACCATGCTCACTGGTTTTGAGCTTCATCGGAGTTTACTAGTGGTGTAGTAAATGCGCCAACCATTTTACCGGACTGATGTTGGCTGTCATAAAATTGGCCATGTACTTAACTAAAAATAAATAACTCAGCTCCTCCATGACTCAACCACATCACCTTCTTACCATGACATACACCACAACATCACCATCACTCCAGCACCTTACAAGCACCTCTATCACCACCTTGTAAGCTCATTGTCACCTACTTGTCCTTCTTATGGCCAAAAACCCTCCAACACCCTACACCTTGCAAATCTACACTTCTAGCTCACAATACTCATCTCTAGGTATCCTTAGTCATCTATCTACCGATCGTGATCCCTTATCCAAGTGTCCTTGGCCTCTAAGGTGTAAAACTTGGGCACTATGGGCTCCTTTGAGCCTTATAAATAGCGAATACCCATTTCCATTCAATCACACCTCAAAAACTTATTACTCATAGTAATGGAGTTCTAAACTCAGATCACGGAAGGACAAGAGAAGTCCCTAAGCTTAGAATAGAAGCAAGAAGCAAGAAAACAAAGCCTTCAGTCGTTACTAGGGCGTACGAACACGAAAAACCCCCATTCTTGACCCATTTTCTTGCTCAAGTTACGCTTATGATCTTGTTCCATATGCTCGACTATCTATATTCAGAATGTTCATAATTACTGTTTATATCATATATGAACTCTTATTGGAAGCTTTAAATCCTTCAAACCATGTGTTTTTGATATAACCTCTAAAAAACGACTCTCCATTTTGATTTTCTAGCTAACGAATCTTTTTTTCTAAACTTTGTTACGTTAAAAACATCTTATTTTAGCTCTTATACTAATTTGCTATAACCTGCAAATATCATTTAGAATCTTAAAATAACCTTGCATGACTTTTTGGACTTGTTTTGCAAAAGTTTCCATGCATAGGGGTATATATCGTAACTTTCTGAAATTTATAACTAAAGGGCTGAAAATGTCATTATACTAAAGTTATAACTATAAGGACCTATTTTATCAAATTTCAAAGTTAAAGGTTTAAATTATATATACTTTATATATAAAGGACTAAACTTGTAAAAGTTTATAAACCAAGGGTATTATTGTACATAATCATCGACTAGCTTTTTGGAAGGAAGCATATAATTCGATCGACTACACAAGATAATAGGAATTTCATGTAAGGGGTTCCATTTGGGTATTTGTTTTTGACGAGTTTGCAGGGTTTACGATTTAAAGTGCCCTGGCTCCTCAAACTAATTACTGCGTAGGCCCTTGAATTATGATAGCCCGAACAGTGATACAATATTCCATAAATTAATCAAATCAATGTAATACGTTAAACTTCATGAAGTTTTGAAAAGTGAACCATCACACTAAGACTTTACATATTACCCTCAGGTTGCGTGACGAGGCCGTTACTTTCACTTGATATACTGAACTTTCCCGCCCAGGTAGATAACATCGTACTACCATACGGACGCATTTCTCTTGATATATTTTTGCCATCAATCAGTTTTCCCCTGTTAAGGTGAGTTCATAGCCTCACTTTTAAATCTCTTAAATTTTTTTCATAAACCCGTGAGGGGGATACATGCTATAAACTATGAATACAAGTGTTTTCCAAATGTATGCTATCTTGATATATTATTGCTTGTGATCTAAGTCCCTTTATGCCAAAAGACCCCACTATCATGGACCATTAATCACTTGCGAGTGAACGCGAATATTGTGGATAGATCTATCGGGATTGACGAATCCCGTTTGTGTTAGCCGGATAGGTAACCAAACGCACTATATTTGAATCTCATAGGTATATGGCAATTACCTACACCGGGGGCCATTATCATTATATATATCATTATTGATATATACACAAGTCAGTTTGTGTGCCATGAGCTTAGACGCAATAATACACTATTGATACTGTTTTCTATAATAATTGTACTCATTGCAATTATCACTATTTTTGGGTGTATAACAACGTAACCCACTATCCATGATGACTTGTATTCACACTATTTATCATAAACCTATGAATTTTACTCAACCTTTGTGTTGACCTTTTTAGCATGTTTATCTCAGGTAATTGAGCAAACTATGGGCACGGGTTTTATGTGGCATGGACTGAAGATGGCTAAACTGTTATCATTCAACTTTATGGTTTCCTATAGATTTTGTGACCTCTCTTTTGTAAAAACTTTGATGAATAAATAAATGATAACAACTTTTTCCAAAAACGTCTCTTTATGAGTCTTTTTCTATGATTATGACTGTTGTACTATGAAGTAATACCCCAGATTAGCTTCCGCTGCTATATGTATCAAAATGGGGGTGTTACAGATGTATCAGCGCCATGGTTTATAGGAGAACTAAGGTTAAAACTTGACTTTAAACTACTTTTTTTTTCTAGCCAAGAAAGTCCTCCGTGCCACTGCATTTCCCGAATAGTATGTAAAGATACATAACTACTATACTATTATATAAATAACTTATGTTATTTACACTGGGTTGTTACACAATTATGTCTTCATCCAACCACCCTATTATCGTCCCATCTGATTCTGATATTAAGGATGCTTTTTCCTCTATAAATGTTCCAGACTATTTCCTAGCCACATCGGGAAACACTTCTCCTGACTCTTCAAATGATTTAACTAAGTATCTTTTGGCCACACTAGTCTTCTCACCTTTACATGATGATCCGTATATGGAAATCATGCAAGCATATGATGCTACTAATAATGAATTACCTATTCCTCCACTTCAAGCTCCTATTGCTCCACCAACTGTTGTGTCTCCATCTCCAGTGTTATCACTATCACCAATGTTTGATTCTCGAGATTTATTTCCTCCCGAGGAGATTTCACCACCTAAAGACATTGAGACTCATGTTGAATCACCCATTCTAATATCTCCATCTTCATCAGTAGGATCTTCATCACCAGTTAGGTCAACTACACCACCACCAGACTATCCCTTTGGATAAATCTATCATTCGCAGAGTAGTTAGATAACTCATTATGGATCATACCGCGACCACTTGGGAAGTGAACCAGTCCCCGAGGAACCTAATGAGTCAGATGCTTGTGAAAGTATTCATCTCTGGAAATGATCATTGAGAATATCCAAGTTTGTCATCAAGGGTCTTCTGAACAAGATTCAAGAACTCAAAAACAACAAGGGAGAACCACCAGATTAGATCTGTGTCATTTACAGCTTTCTAGAATCCAACCACTAGATGTATGGTATAAATAATGACACTAGTCAAATTTTGTTATGTAAATTATATAGACAAGATATTTTATACAAATGATGATTTCGTTTACATGTTGTTTCATAATACTAATTTTGTATGTCGAGATTGTCTATCCTTTATCTTGTAGTATAATGACTCATATCTTTATCCAAGATTACTATGATTCTTTTACCATCCAATTTTCTCAAACCTTTAAACACTAAGCCTCCTATTGGTCTCACTCACTTCTTATCTCACGTATTTATCTCTTTGAAGTCTTAAATTCCAAAATTTCTGTTGTATACTGTAATGTTAATACCAAAGAATGATCACAAGTCTCTTACCATTATATCCTTCACTTGTGATATGTCTATATCATTTTATGATCTCTTATCCTGTGTTGTTTTGATAGATGCCTCTAGAGAACATCACATATGCAGCACACATGCTATGGAACTTAGGCTGCCATCCGGCAACTAGTTGTTGATAGTGTTGCTGCTGCTCTGGAAGCACGAGTTGCTACCATGGCAAATACTGATAATCCCAATAGGAACATCGAACCAAGAGAAACTCCTGTAGCAAAAAGGGGGAAACTATAAAGAGCTCATAAGCTGGAAACCTTTCTACTTCAATGGTAAGAAGGAGCTTGGTCAGGACTCATTCGTTTGGGTTTGAACGGACGATTCAATTGTTTTCTTGTAGCAAACTGTGCCGAGGAAAACAATATAGTAACATTTGTATCTGAGGTAACTTTAACCGCCGAGTGCCTATGTCTACGGTTCCGGATGCATATGCCCAACCTATTGGATGAAAAGCCAAACATGATCACCTAGACCGAATTGAAAGGCTCTTAAACAATAATTACTTTGGCCTCGAACTGAAGTCAAGAGATGGAAGTACGAATTTTACAACTTGGTTGTTAAAGGAAATGATCTCAAGACTTATATTAGAAGATTCTAGGAATTGGCAGTTTTATGCCCAAACATGGTGCCAAATTCTGAGAAACTCATGGAAGTCTTCATCGGGGGATTACCCAGAAGTATTGAAGGAAATGTTACTGCTTTGAAGCCTCAAACTTTGGAGGAAGCCATTACCATAACCCAGAGGTTGATGGAGCAGGTAGGTAAAACACAATTTGCGCAAAATAAAGCATGATTCTGTGCAAGAAACCAATGATCACAAGCGAAAGTTTGAGGATAAGGGAAACATCATCAACAACAACAACTGTCAGAATAACTATAACAATAACAACCGTAACAATGATTACCACCAACAGCAGAATGGAAGACAAGAAACCTTCAGGACTTATGCTGCCACCAATGGGTATATTGGAAATCGTCCCTTGTGTAAAAGATGCACCCTGCATCACATAGGACCTTGCACTGTCAAGTGTCAAACTTGTAACATGGTAGGTCATCTAACTAGAAACTGCAGAAACAAAAGACCAACCATTGGAAACAACCTACAACCAGTATTCGTAACTTGTAATGCCTGTGGAGAAAAAGGGCATTATGCGAATCAATGCTCAAAATCAAACAACAGGGACACCAAGGAGCCTACTTACTAAGAGACAAGATTGCTTTGTTCGCATTAGGATTTCTACCCTATAAACAACTCTCGAGGATACTCAGGTTTGCCACCAGTTATATATGAAGGATCTTTTTAAACCCACTTCATAATCTTAAAAACCCCAAACACCAAGCTACTATCCTTGTTATTTATTACTTTTATCTAGAATCCTACCATGAGACACGTAGCATAAGTATCAATACTTGTAAAGTTTTGATGATGTAAGATAAAGTTATCCATGAAATAATAAAGTGGTAATTCCGTTACACCTTGATGTCTAATGATATCAAAACTTGACATCGTTTGTCAATCCCATTAGTTCTATTTAACTCTGAATACTCGCCTTATACCTTTGAAACACTTATGCAACAACAAAGATCCTCGACTGATAATATGGGCATCTTTGCAATTAATGTCTCATTATTCTTCCCATCGCTTCTTATGATTTTGAAAAATCATATCATCTTCTATACATCACCATTTTGATATCTTGTTATATACTTAGATGATTTATAATTGTCTTATCGAAATGAATTAGGACGCTTCTTCATTTGAATAAGAAAATTGTAAACCACCGAACTATGAATTTATAAATTCTCAATTACAAGAATTGGGACGCCTCTTTTTGTAAGTGACAAATTATAAATGAGTAGGCTTAAGTATATGACAACCTGTGATCAGTTTGTACAAATCCCTTACTTCATGAAATCATTATTACCTTCATATGAATGAATCTCTGAACTTTTACATTCGACTAAATCTCGGGACGAGATTTCTTTTAAGGGAGGAGGACTATAACAACCCGTAAATTTCATCAATGTAATTATCCATCTATTAATTTAGATGCAATATATACCACTTTTTTACAGGGAAATTTTTCGCTTTATGCAACGTAGGATATTTTTTGTTTTATCTCATTTTGCAACGTAACTTTGCATTCGTCTAAAGTAAACGAGCTCACGCAACCTCTATCAATGCTATCTTATCCTATGTTTACCTCATGTAAACATCCTAATATGTCAAGTCCAATATCTTAATATCATTTTACCAAGTACATTATCCATTTAACGTACTTTTCAAAGCAGTTATCTCAAAACAAGCATTAAACGTTAACATTTACATCAAAACCTAATTTTATTAAATGAATACATAAAAAGAGAATGAGGTAACCCTTCAAGCATGTGTAAAAGTGTACAAATGCACCAAATTTTAATACTTTTCCTCTTAAATAAACAATGTAAAACTCTTTTTAGGCTTTAATGTACAAGCTAATAAAGCATAAAATTCAAACTAGCTCATTTCCCTCCAAAATCTTAAGGATTTCGTACCACCTCTTTAGCACTAATTACGAGCACTCAATAAACAATATTTAAACACTTTTCCCTCTCTAATCTCAGCTCCTACACTAACCCTAAAACTTTAATTCTAAACCCAATAATCACCAAGCTAAAGAAACTCGTTACACCCTTAAACTAGTTTATAGTTTTCAGAAATCTGATCTGTTGATAAAACATAAGATCTGGGAAAAATTAATAGGCTTTGGGTATTAAGTGAAAATACTAGGTTTTAGCCCTATGTCTTGTGATCATTTTGCCGGTTAACTCAAACCGATTCGACGTCGGATGAATTAGTTATAGCCGAAATGGCAAAGGTGCGCAGATTCTGCACACCTGTAGTAAACGGATATTATATCTAGATTTTTGTATAGTAATCCCTAAATATGTAAAACTAAAAAAATTGTAAAAAAATAAAATAGACTCAAATATCTAACCATGCTACTGGTTTTGAGCTATCATCGTAGTACAGTTTGTAAATGGTACAACCATTATTTACGAGACTATGTTGGCTGTCCAAAAATGGCCATGTATTAACTAAATAAATACCTCAAGCTCCTCCATGACTCACCACCACCTTCATTACCATGACCTCACCACCACATCACCATCACTCCAGCACCTTACAAGCACCTCCATCACCACCTTGTAAGCTCCTTGTCACCTACTTGTCCTTCTTGTGGCAAAAAACCCTCCAACACCCTACACCTTGCAAATCTACACTTCTAGCTCACAATACTCATCTCTAGGCATCCTTAGTAATCTATTTATAGATCGTGATCCATTATCTAAGTGTCCTTGGCCTCTAAGGTGTAAAACTTGGGCACTAAGGCTCCATGAGCCCTATAAATAACCGAATACCCCTTTCCATTCAAATCACACCTCAAAAACTCATATACTCATAAATGGAGTTCTAACTCAGATCAAGGAAGGTCAAGAGAAGTCCCTAAGCTCAGAATAGAAGCCAAGAAGCAAGAAAAACGAAGCCTTCAAGTCGTTACTAAGCGTACGAACCCGAAAACCCCATTTTGACCCATTTCTAGCTCAAGTAAGCTAAGATCTTGTTCCATAAGCTTATAATCTGTATTAGAATGTTCATAATACTGTTAATATCATATATGAACTCTTATTTGAACTTTAAAATCTCTCCAAACTCATGTGTTTTTTTGGGATAAAAACCCTAAAAAACGACCCATTTTGATTTCTAGTCTAACGAATCTTTTTTCCAAACTTTCGTTACGATAAAAACATTTATTTTAAGCTTAATACTAATAAGATATTTTTTTTTCTTATAACCCCTGCAAATATCATTAGAACTTAAAATAACCTTGCAGAACTTTTTTGACTGTTTTCGCAAAAGTTTCCAATGCATAGGGTATATACTTAACTTTCTAAAATTTATAACTAAAAGGGATAAAAATGTCATTATATCTAAATTATAAACTATAAAGGACCTATTTGTCAAATTTTAGAAAGTTTACAGGTGTAATTATATATACTTTATATATAAAGGACTAAACTTGTAAAAGTTTATAAACCAAGGGTATATATTGTAACTTATCATCGACTAGCTTTTGAAGAAACTTATAATCTTATCGTATCACGATACTAGGGAATTTCATGTGAGGGGTTCCATTTGGGTATTTGTTTTGACGAGTTTGCTGGGTTTACGATTTAAAGTGCCCTGGCTCCTCAAACAATACTGTGTGGCCTCTGAATTATGATAGCCCGAACAGTGATACAATATTCCATAAAGTAATCAAATCAAAGTTATATGTTAAACTTCATGAAGTTTTGAAACATAAACCATCACACTAAGACTTGACATATTACCCTCAGGTTGCGTGACGAGGCCGTTACTTTCACTTGATATACTGAACTTCCCCGCCCGGGTAGATAACATCGTACTACCATATGGACGCATTTTCTTGATATACTTTTGCCATCAATCAAATTTCCCATGTTAAGGTGAGTTCATAGCCTCACTTTTAAATCTCTTGAATGTTTTCATAAACCCGTGAGGGGGATACATGCTATAAAGTATGAATACTAGTGTTTTCAAAATGTATGCTATCTTGATATATTATTGCTTATGATCTAAGTCCCTTTATGCCAAAAGACCCCACTATCATGGACCATTAATCACTTGCGAGTGAACGCGAATATTATGGATAGATCTATCAGGATTGACGAATCCCGTTTGTGTTAGCCGGATAGGTAACCAAACGCACTATATTTGAATCTCATAGGTATATGGCAATTACCTACACCGGGGGCCATTATCATTATATATATCATTATTGATATATACACAAGTCAGTTGTGTTCATGAGCTTAACGCAATAATACACTATTATTCTGTTTTTCTATAATAATTTAAACTCATTAGCAATTATCCCACTATTTGTTGGTGTAAAACGAACGTAAACCCCCTGATCCATGATGACTTTATTCAAAACATTTATCATAAACCCTATGAATTTTACACTCACCTTAGTGTTGACACCTTTTAGATTGTTTAAATCTCAGGTAATTGAGCAAACTATGGCATGGAGTGGCATGGACTGAAGATGGCTAAACTGTTATCATTCAACTTTATGTTTTCCTGTAGATTTTGGGACCTCTGTTTGTAAAAACTCTGATGAATAAATGAATGATAACAACTTTTTCCAAAACGTCTCTTTATGAGTCGTTTTCTATGATTATGACTGTTGTACTATGAAGTAATACCCCAGATTAGCTTCCGCTGCTATATTTATCAAAATGGGGGTGTTACAGTAAGGGTATTTTATGTTAATTATTAATATTTCTAAACGTAAGTAGATCTGAAAAATCATAACAAGTCAATAAAAAATCATATAACAAGGCAATGAAAAATAATAATCAGTAGATCTGATGAGTTGATGCAATTACAAAAGAAGTTACTCGAAAGATAAGTTAAGTGTGAATGTTCAGAAGAAAATGAATTTTGACAGTTTGCCAAATAAATGGGATGATATTGTTGGAGTGCTAAACCAAGGGGCCAATGACTGAAATGAGCCAAGAGATTTTTTCTTCTCACCTAATAAGCTTGTTAATGAAAAATTCCAAATAAAGAAGGCTCGATTTCGCGACAAATTGGAAAAGCGCGATTCCATTAGAATATCGACACATGTGCATTTAGTGTTACTATTTACGTCATAAATTGTATTTACTCGATTCAAACAAAGTTTTACTCGATAAATTTATAGTTTTTTCTTTTACAAACAAGACAAAAGTAATAAACAATTATTTTATTTTTTCATAATTCGTTTATGTCATTCGATCAAAAAACCATGGTTCGACTTTTCTTATTTTAATTCGCGAGTTTTCATACTTTTCCAAAATTTCCCAAGCAGGTTAACCAAAGAGGTAAGCACAGCTAACAAACACACTAATCTAATTCAAACACAAAAACAAACTCAAAACACAAAACAAACATACACACCGATCATCAAACACACACTACACACACATCTTTGTAATGTTTAATTTTTATTTGTTATATATGCAGCCCTATGACTGCAGAGTTACCATATGGTCAAAACTGAAAATGATCCTAAATATTAAAGAAAGGATTTCTAGTTCCAAGAAGCGACTGGATCTTTTAAAAAAAACTGTATTTGGAAAGTGGTTAGATCTTGATGCACAAACTATGACAACCATTTGCTGAACTATGTTCTTCACCATCAAAGGCCCGGCCTCAGTAAGAGCGTTGATTCGGATATCTTATTTGACATTGCTGGTCGTACTTTATTGCTAGGAAGGGCAGAGTTTTGCTTGGTGACTGGTTTCGCTTGCGGGAAAGTTGTTTTCCCTAAATATTTGGATGACGACATTCCTCCTTTTGTTAGACGCCTGTTTCTGGAAAATTTGAAAAAACTAGAAAAGAATAAGGCTGGTTTAGGTGAAGCTGCAAAAGGTAAAGTAGCCCAGCCAAGCGACAAAGGTGATAAAGACAGTGTGACGAATGAAGACTTAGGTGAATTGGTTCAGGATAAAGCGGAAAAAGGTGAAGCAGCCCAGCCAAGTGTGACGATTAAAGACCTAGGTGAATTGGTTCAGAAGGATGTAAAGTGGAAAAAATTGAGTGCTGATGATTTCGTACGTGTTTGTTTGTTATACATGTTGGAGTTGTTTTTCGGGGTCAAGAGTAAGAAAACATTGATGGTCCCGCCCATTATGCTGAGGCTGGTAGATGATTTAGTAGCTTGGAACGATTTTCCTTAGGGTGAATACTATTGGGAAGAATTTCATAACAAGGTTGTGAATTTGATTGACATACGCCGAAAGAATCACATTGAGTGTAAGAAATACAATCCTGATAAATTACCAACGTATACCATACACGGATTTGCTTGAGCACGTAAGGCAAGTATTCGTCAATAAGTACCTGAAATTTGTTTGGATAACAAATCTATTTGTCTAACTGCCGACATTTACAGGTTTGGATATTGGAATCTTTCCCCAACAGTTATCACTGGTGGTCTAAAAAATCAGAAGTGATACCCAGGTGTCTTGCGTGGTCCAAAAAAACCAATTTTGAAAAACGCAATTACCCTGAACTGTTTAGGCCGGTAATGACCATTAGCATGCCATAACAAATTTAAATTATGAAATATTTTTTAATTTTGTTGTATGTGTTTTATTTACGACCATGTTGTGATTTTATTATAGGATTTAAATCCAACTACTAAGCTTCAACCGACTGATGCAGAGATGGGGCAGAACTGGTATAGAAGATCGTATAACTATCTTGACGTTAAGGAAAAATCTGTACCGCTGGATGACTTAGGCGGCGTCTCTCAGGATGATGAATTTGATGCATATACTAGACAAGATGGACGTGGTGCCACAGTTGGAGCGAAAGTTAGTGGTGAGGTTATGAATGATGCTAACATGAGTGTTGTAGTTCACGTTGAAGAAAAAAAATCAGCTAGAGAGATTGTGCTCGAAAATAAGGTTGAGTTCTTGGAAGCTAAAGTCGACAAACTACAGTTGGATCACGACCAAATGGCAAATTTCTTATAGACTTTAAAGTATCATGTAGGTCCATATAACATAAAACCTAGATTGAACCCTACTGGTCACCCATTAAACCCTAGATTGAATTTTCATTCTTCATTTCTTTATCGTTTATCGCACGTGCAATCCTTTTGCTAATTTTCAAACGATCTTCACAATGGTTCAACAAATGCGACATTGGTATGTTCGTGAGAAAGATTCAGACTTTGATCCAGAAAATAGCCTATTGCAAGTATTTTGCAAGTAATGTTTGATTTAGGGCTTTTTTGTGTTTGAATCACAAGCTAACGGTTTGCTTACGTTCACTTGCGGCTAGTTACCCTGAATTGTTTTCGTTTACTATACACCATGAAGGGATGTTCTCTCCCAGATCTCAATGGTATAGTGAATGAGTTAGGGTATTCTAACAAAGTTTTATTGTATTACTACTATCTGAGACCTACATTTGACAAAGGTAACACATATTGATTTATTGTAGTTGCCTTTGGCTCGTACCTAACATTTTGTTTTACCAAGTGACCACCAATCTGACCACCATTAATGGACTTAGATTTACCCTTCTTCTTTTTACCCACGGTTTGGAATCCATCATTAGTCATCTCAACAATAGGAGCAGGAACAACAGGAGTAACAACAGTAATAGGAATCGACACCTTTTTAGGGCAATGGTCATGAACATGACTAAAACTCTTACATAGGTCACAACGAGGAGGCTTTCATTCATACTCAATAGTACTAACAGTTTTAATTGTAAACCCCGTATCCTCAATTAAATGAACACCAACAGTAAGAATCTCCTTAAGAACATCCTCCGCATTAATTTCAATCAAACAGCGGGCAAAACTACTTCTCCCCCACACATTAAGGAGGTATAGGAGTCCAACATAATAGGCTTACCGATTTGAGACGCAATAATGCTAAGGCCATCTTCCGAGAAAACCTGAATAGGAACATCATGGATTTTAACCCATACTGGAATACGGGTTAACTCTTCCTTACATTAACGCGTACTCATAGACCATTTCTTAAGAATGAGAGGGGCTTTTACGGATCATCCATGGCCCATTCTCAAGAACATCCTCCAAACCTTTTAAAGTTTTGAATTGAAAGAAGAAAAAACCTTTGGAATTCATCATTATTCTAGTCAAACCATATTTACACCAGTTATTTCGGACGTAGTATTCCACAACCGGAAACGCAATACGCTTTATAATGAAATAACCATAGAAAGTATTGGCAAATCGGGGAAAAGGGTGGGGGGGGGGGGGGGAAGGGGGGGGGGGGGGGGGGGGGGGGGGGGGGGGGGGGGTGGATGGGGGGGGGGGGGGGGGGGGGAGGGGGGGGGGGGGGGGGGGGGGGGGGGAGGGGGGGGGGTAGGGGGTGGGGTTGGTACTAAACCGTCTTCGCACACAACCTTCCTTGGAATGGAGACATAAACACCTTCACACAAATTTTCTGAAAATAACGAACGAAACTTCGCCTTTGATATACTTGGATCCAGTTTCGACCCTCCCGCTGCACTTGGTTTTGGTCGTGAGCCTCCCGCTGCGGCAATGTAAGAACCAGGCTTATCTTGAATAGATACAGACTGGACAATTGGGGATTCATCAACATTAAGATTTTTCAGCCACAAGAGCACCTACAATTGTTGAATCATCTACATGCGAAACCTTACAAGGAATCGCATCAGCATTAGTATTATCAGCCTGAATTTAATCACACATAGCAACTAAGGCATCCATGGCTGCTTCACGCATATTATTAGTCATCCCAGATAATAACTCCTCATGATTACCAGCTTTAATATCCTTTATTAACACGTCCAAGTCACCAACATTTTTTAACGAAACTCCAAAGTGGCAGCAACATCCACATTAAACTGACCTCGTGACATGTTAATAATAGGAGTAGGAGAGACCAAAGCAGAAGCGTCACTCGCTTTAAGACTTCCACCACACGAGTAACCAGAGGCAAAAGCCCCATGATCCGAGTTGTGAACACTCCCCACAACAGTTTGGTCAGCCATCTCGCCCAGAGGAGTACCTGCCATCTTATTCATAGGTGCAGGCCACACGCAAGGGTTCCTCACCATCAAAGTTAGCTTTCCCAACTAAAACCTTCCCCACATTAGCATCACCGGTATCCTCTTAAAAAAATAGTAAAACCCGAACAACGAGCCGATCGCCCAAGCAAGAAAGTCTACGCCTACTAACAAACGAACAGAACCCCAGCAGCTGCTAGGGCTCAAAACTAAATCACGACACCCTACTAACCGTTTTCCATACAGAGAAGATACCAGGAATAAGAATGTAAATAATAATCAATAATCAAAACCTTAATAACGAAACCCTAAAGAGCGATTTAATGAAAACCTAAAAAAGATCAAAAACCTACAAGCAATCAGACCCGAAATCCTAATAAAATTAACGTTAAAGCATATAGAATCAGAGATAATAATGCAATAACCCTAACGTTATCAAGATTTGAAAGTAAGAAAGAGTAATCGATTTCAAGGATTTAGAGTTTTCTCAAAAAAATCGCCATAGGGAATCGGTTGGAAAGTCTTTTATAGCATTGCCCGCTCTTTATCGGTATTAACAAGGTACCGAACCGTCCACACAGAACACCCTTTCATCATCTCGTATATAGTAAACTCTCTAGAGCCAATATCATCTCTACATACAAGAAGCAGACACCCACGTGACTCCAACAATCTCCCTTCCAGATGCAACATGCCAGGTATATCTATTAGTTTTAACATTGGATCATCACAACCGCGAAGTTCCTCCCCGATGCAACCTATGAGTTATTTGTATGGTTGTTATAATTGGAAACCTATTTGTAACTAGAGGTACCGGTAAATAACTTTGATTATTTGATCATTCATATTCCCATGTTAGGTTTGAAACTCAAACAAATTTTTACTAGTTTACAGTGTTCTCTTAAGACTTTGTAAATTAATTCTCATAACTCCTTTGACCAGGAGTTACAACTCTTTTGATTAAGAGTTGGCATCCCTATATATAGAGATGGACATTTTTGCATGAAACACACACCAACAGAAAACCAAAACACGTAGAAACGAAAGGGATCTTGATTTATGCCTAAAGCAAGAACTACACTTGGTTTTATCACAAGGAGGTATTTGTGATACCCAGGCATAGGGTCGAATAATATTATTTGGAAAGTGATTACACGAGTTCAAGTGATATACGGTAACAATCTTTGGTAATTATTAAATATATACCAACAATAACTTTGCTCGACTTATGTCGTAACCAGTGTGCGACTTTTTGTTTCTCTTATAAGTTTTATGTCACTCCTCGACAATGGCGGAAACTCGGGAATGCAACATAATGATCAATCATAACACAAGATACACAAATAAAGAAAACTACATTGCATAAACTCCAAGTGCTATGAAGACCATCAACCTTGAACAAACTCAAGTGATGTCCCAAATCGCAACTAAAATCCACAATCTCTTACAATTATTCAAATGCCCACACAGGGGACCATAATCCAAACTTATTCCAAAACATCCAAAACTAAAATCAAACAACAAGCAAGCAAGACTTCAAACGAAATTCCACCCTGGATACTTCTAAGTCTGCTATCAATCACCAAACTACTCTTCTTTCACTTCACCTGAAAATGATACTCAAAATCGTCAACAATAATGTTGGTGAGCTCGTAGGTTTGACCTTAAACCCAAAAGCTGTGCCAATATTTCAACAGGGGACAATAGTGCTATATGACAGTGAATATATGCAAACAACCTTAGCATCACCGCTAATCAATAACCATCCTGTACTTACGCGACACTAAAGGTCTACCAAACTAGAGCACTAAAATTACGGCAGGACACCACACATAAACCTGGGTAGAGCGTACCCCATACACCTCTCCAATAAACACACAAATGACAGGGTAGTCTGCGTACCCATTCCGATCTAATAATCCTCACAAACACCTGGGTAGGGCGTACCCAACAGATCAAACAATCATGCATCACATAATATTCCACATATCTGTCATAAGCTACATAACTTGTCTAAAAAAACAAAACCACATTCGCACAAATCAATTCTAAAACATTTCAAACACATTTGATATCATTTCCCCAATGGAAAAACACTAAAAAGTAGGGCTACAAAGAACCCACCTCAGCAAGTCTTTAGCAACAAATCTCAACCACACAAGCAAATGAAAACACTCCCGCAGACACGACCTAGTCCATTTAACTGACACCAATTAATCATCCATGTCCAAAAAAATCTTCACAGTATGATGCATAGAGTTTAGACTTCTGCGTTGTACAATTACCCAAAATAATTGTAAGGTGGTGTTGAATAGGTTGACGACTTAACTCCACAATCACAATCAAACTCATTCCATGATAGAAACCTACTTAAGACTACTTACGTAAAATAGATAAGTAATATAATAACATATTTTATAATTATTAATTATAAATATAATCTCGACAAGTCTATACGGATACAAAACCTTAGTCACTTCAAAATAATCATTAAAACGGTTTGAAAATGAACGTTTACTCAAATAAACACTGTTAGAGAAGTTTCAAGAAAAATTAAAAATTTTTCGTCTTTTAGTGAATTTATTAAATCAAATAAAATAAATAATAAAATATTATTTTATAATTTAAAATCAAAAATCATTTTTTAAGAAATTTTTAAGTAATATTTTTTTTGAAATTTCAGACACGACTCGTACGTTTATACAAACCGTTTTCTAGGTTTTCAAACCTTATTTTTTCAACATTTTTCAGCAAATTCGACACTTTTGACAAAATTCCCAAAATGTCAACCGTTAACTACGGCTTACCAACACGGTTCTTTTCCTAAAATATCGTCAATATCACTTCGTAAAAACCTTTCAACTTCAAAAGTCCATCAAGATACTCCTAAACTTACTACATATCGCTTATTGGGCCTTAAGGCCCAACAAGGGTCCATTAGGACATATATAAGTCCAAAATACTATTTAAGTCCAAAATACTATTTAAGTCCAAAGCCAAGGTCCATTTACATATATAAGTATATACTTATATGTAGAAATAATCCGGACCCCAATAAGATCGCTCCCCGTAAGCCGCGACTAGAGACAAATAGTACTTATTAGTATCGTGAGTCCATAAACTCCAAAATAACGTATAATAACCTTTAAAACAAGCTATTAAGACTACGTATCGCTTTTTGGTTATCGGTAACATCAGCCTAAAAAATAGTCCACGACATACGCTGTAACACAAAAATAATCAAAATCACTTTCCTAGTGATTTTGGAAATCCATTCGTGGCCTATAAGCCCAAATATGCAAAGAAATAGCTTAAAAATTAGCCCGTATAAGCCATACAAGCTACTATAAAAAATAAGCATTCTAGCATCATATATTATTCAACCATCACGACCACGACATCAAAACTACAAAAACCCTCTTTTTCCTTTTCTTTTTACACGAACCAAACACCCCCTTTTTTTCGTTTCGCTTCTAAAAATCAATTTTCATAACGATCAACTAGTACAACTAACATCTATGCATCAAAATAAACCCAAAAGGACAAGCGAAATTTAAATTTGAAAATTTACAAGAAAATCTTCAAATTTGTAGATTTTGACACGAACCGGACAACCCAAACGTTGTTTAAATGAATAACCAAACACTAGAATCAACCCCAAATATTTATGTCTTCATGTTTTCTTGATCAAACTTCAAAAATTATAAGAGTGTGTGTGTTGTAGGTGCGGACGAACACAAGAGAGAAGGGAGAGGATATTTTTTTGATTTTGAAAATGAACTATGTGTAAAAATGAGGATAAGGAAAGCATCTTATGTACAATTTGGACAAGGTTAGCTAAAATTAAGCCACCTTGTCTCCCTAGTCTTCTTTTGACCGGCCATGGTATCCCATGGGGTCTCGGGCCTTTCTTTTCGTGTCGGGATCACTTAAATACTCGTAAAACTCAACCGTAAAATTTACCCCAAAGTTAATTAGCATTTTTATTCACTTTAAAAATACTTTTCCATCAACCTAGAGTATTATACACGACATATTTTCACTTAGAAACCCTTTCAAAACTCATTTGGACATTAACGGACGTGTCAGACTCGTTTTTCGGCATTTCTTAAAATTCACGGGTCAAACCACCCGGAATACACATAACACAATAATACCTTCCAAAAGGGATTATTAATCACAATAAACCACAATTCATCACATATCTCATAAAATCACCACCGTCAACACGGTACAAAAATCTGAATAAACTGACAAAAGTCAAATAGTCAAAGGACTATAAATGAAATATTCAGAACACAAAAAGGGCAAAGGTTACATTCTACCCCCTTAAAAGAATTTTGTCCCTGAAATTCAACTACTAACATCACTAAACATATGCGGGTACTTTAATTTCATCTGATCTTTACGTTCCCACGTGAATTCAGGGCCACGTTTCGAATTCCATCGAACCTTGACGATGGCAATCCTACTACGCTTCAACTTCTTAAACTCTCTTTCCCAAATTTCCACAGGCTCTTCCACAAAATTTAAATAGCATCAACTCGAATCTCATCCAAAGGCACTTTCAGTGATTGGTATCAACAAACGAACTTTCTTAAGGTTCACAAGTTAACGTTGTCATAAACACCACACAATTCCTTAGGCAAATCTAACCGATAGGCCACAGGGCCTACTTTCTCAACAATCTCAAACGATCCAACAAACCTAGGTGCTAACTTCCCTTTCTTCCCAAAGCGTACCACACCTTTCCAAGGCGACACTTTGAGCAAGACATAGTCACCTACACTATACTCTAAAGGCTTCCTCCTCTTATCAGTATAACATATTTTTATGATCACGTGCAGCCTTAAGTCTAACTTTTATCTGCCGAATCTTATAAGTAGTCTCTTTCTTGCACTAACTCCGGTCCTATCAACTGACCTTCACCAACCACCGGGTCCGCATTATTGGTCGAACGAGGGCACTTTTCTACCATACAATGCCTCAAACGGAGCACATCTCATACTAGAATGATAACTATTGTTATACGAAAACTCAACCAACGGAAGATAAACATCCCAACTTCCTCCCGAAAGTCCTGGACACGACGCCTCTAAAGCAATGTCTTCCAAAAGTTTGAATTTGTACACTCCTCTGACCATCAGTCTAGGGTGATAAATCGTATTTATATCTAAACGAGTCCCTAATGCTCTTGGCTTTGACTGCAAAACCTCAATTGTTGAAAAAACTATCACGAATCCGATCTAATGAATCGAGAATTTGGCACACCATGTGTGAGCAACTAAAAAAAAAAAAAAATCCTCATTCAAATACAATCTAGCCAACCTTTCCATCTTATAATCCTTATGCATAGGTAGAAAATGAGCAGACTTAGTCAATTGGTCCACAATGACCTAGATTGTGTCATGCCCAATACTAGTCCTAGGCAACTTAGTTATAAAATCCATAGCTATCCCTTCCTATTTCCATACAGGAATCTTAGGTTGTTAGAGCAAGCCAAATGGCCTTTGATGCTCAGCCTTAACTTTTAGACAAGTCAAACACTTACTAACATATTCAGCTAAATCCTTTTTCTTTTCAAGCCACCAATACCTATCTCTCAAATCATAATACATCTTATCAGCTCCTGGGTGTACAGAGTACTTCGGCTTATGGGCTTCATCCATTATTAGGGTTCTCACCTCACCCTTCAAAGGTACCCATATTTGATCCAGGTAGTACAAAGTTCTATCACTTCTCTGTTCTATCATCTTATCTAAACCTTTTTGCAATACTGCAAACTCATCCACAGCCTCCTTCTGAGCCGCCAGTATCCTATCTTTAATACTCGACTGAATGATCATATTCATAGCTCTAACTCTCTTAGGCTTTACTCTTTCCTTCCTACTTAGGGCATCATCCACCACATTCACCTTACCAGAATGGTAGCGAATTTCACAGTCATAATCACTAAACAATTCAATCCAGCGACGCTGTCGCATATTCAACTCTTTCTGACTAAAGATATGCTGAAGACTCTTATGGTCCGTATAGATTGTAGAATAATTTTAACCTTGTCTTCCCTGAACTAGTATTTAACAACTCTTGCCTGTCCACTTGTAGTATTTCCCCTTGAACTAGTAGCATTGCTCTTATAAGTATTACCAGAATAATTTTGCCATTCTCTTCCCTGAACTTGTTGCACTGTAACCCTGCCATCTTGAATAGTGGCTTGGTTTCTTAGATTAGAGGAAGTTCTGAGTTGATTATTGGTAGTAGTGAACCTTGACGAAGCTATAGTCGTTAGAAAAGCCATTGATTTATTGAGACAAGTAATCGGATCATCTCCAGGAGAAAACACAGGAACAACAAAACCTGAGTCTACAAACGGTGACTCAGTCATAAGTTATGTAGGAGTTTGAGGTGATTGATAAGCAACCTGTGGAATTACTTCTGGAACAGTTAAGGTTTGATGATTCATTTGAGACTGATATGTATGTGATGGTGGAATGGATGAATGATTGAATTGAGTTTGTGATGGATAATGAGATGAGTAATGTTGATTGGGTTGAATTGATGCATGATGTAATGGTGAAAACTGTCGTTGAAGTTGAGGATTATTGTAAGAAGATTTATAAGTGTTGAAGTGAGGTGGTGTCATCTGCTGATTTGCAACGAATGCAAGTGGATCTTGATTGCGTTCACGCATAATACAGACTTCATTTGCATGGAGTTCATGTTGTTCAAGATATGCATGAAGTTGATCAAAGTTAGAGGTATGCAAATCTTTAACTAGCTTGACATCAGTCACAAACTTACTCCATTCAGGTGGAAGACTGTTTAAGAACTTGGTATTAACTTAAAATTGCTCCATTTTCATCTTGTAGATGTTCATGTCATTGATCAGCTGAGTAAATCACAAGTAATAGGTATGAAGTGATTCCTCCTTGATGTGAGTAAACTTATCAAATGCATCATACAACTTACACTCTCTTTCTGCATTGGTCAAAAAGCAGTACCTTGCATTAGAAAATGACTCTCTCCCAAAAATCTTTAGCAACTTATGTGATGATCACAAGTAATATGGTATCAGCAGGAAGGCCTTGAAGAATGATATTGGTCGCTTTCATATCACAATCAGCTTAAATTTTCTCAGCAGCAGATAATTCAGCATATTTCTTTGTTTTAATCACACCATTCACTTTAACCGTAGGCCAAATGAGAGGACCATTTTCAAATGATTCAGGAATCATTCTTCCGTGCACTCTATTTTGCATGTATAATTCCATTCTACTCTTCTAAGAATCATACAAGTCTTTGTCCAACATGGGTGGACGATTGTCTGCACCGAAGAGTATCATGTACTCAGCAAGAGTATTCTTTTGTCCAAGTGAAATCATTGGATCCATTTGAATGTGGATCAACTTTGAATTGATCGACAGTGAGTGTCGGTTTTTGTTGGTTACAGTGAGTTTTGATTAATGAGTTTTAATCTTTTTGAAATACACGGATTTTACAATTCTTTCTAAAACCAAGAATATTTTGTAATCTTACGGGCCTTTACAAATCAAAGATCAACCGTAATAATTCACTACATCCATTTCAATGTGATAAGATTAAGATGATCGTACAGTGATTGGAGGTTGTTGTGTTAAAGTGAGGTTTGATTAATGAAGTTGGGTCTATCGGAATACACGAGATTTTACAATTCTTGATAAAACCGAGAAATTAAGTTTTCACGGGATTTTACAAATCAAAGAACAACCGTATAAATCACCTAATGAACGTGTATAGTTCTCCCTTAAAACAAACGTATAAATCGCCCTTGTGAAGAACAACGCATAATTCGCCTTTTAAAAAAACGTATAAATCGCCTTCACAAAAACAATGTCTAATTCGCCTTTACAAAAGACAATGTATAAATCGCCTTCACAAAAGACAATGTATAATTCGCCTTTATTAATAAAACGTATAAATCGCCTTTGTTATAAAAACGTATAAATCGCCTTCAACAAACTTATAAATCGCCTTTGTAAAGAAAACGTATAATTCGCCTGAGTCAAATAACACGTATAAATCGCCTTTGAAAACGAACGTATAAATCGCCTTTGACAAACGTATAATTCGCCTGACCAATTAGACACGTATAGTTCGCCCTTAAACACATATACTTCGCCCTACGTATTATTCGCCCACACGTATAATTCGCCTAAAGAACTTCGAAACTCAAAAATTAAAAATCTTAAAAAGACACACTTTTTGACGTTTTTACCCGATTTTTCTTGTACTTCTTACCTATCTAAGACTATTAGAACCTTAAAAACACAAACTTTAACGTTTTTGACACGAAAAATTTGAAATCAAGATTTTTGGTACAAAACCCTCTTTTTAACCAAAAAGATGATATTTTTATGATTTTTAAAAGATTTTATTGTACTTCTAGTCTATACTAAGATAACTAAGAAAGAAAGTTAAAAGCTTTATGGTTTTTAAACCCTCAAAAGGTGAAAACCTTTTGATGGATTCGAACCAAACTCATGCCTAAAAGGGTAGAAAAAAAACGCACACAAAACCTTCACAAACACCCCATGGCTCTTGATACCAATTGTAGAATATCTTAACACATGTATGATAGGATTAACTTTGGGTTTTAGAGAGGGAAAAAGATGGTTGGAAGATCACTTAGAGAGAGAGAGAGAGTAAAAAGGAAAATATTAGATTAGTGTAATGTGAGAAATGAACAACCAACACCCTCTCCATGGGTGGAGATGGTTTATATATGA
>BQNB010075464.1:0-31458 GCA_026074375.1 Tanacetum coccineum
TGCCCACCTGCTCGAACTGCAAAGAAAATGGAGGAAATCAACAACTTTCAGCAAGAGCCAGATGAAACCCTTTATCAAGCATGGGAGCGCTTTAAAGAACTCTTAATGAAGTGTCCTCAACATTATTTGACTAAGATGCAGGAGGTAATTTTGTTCTACAATGGGTTGGATGTTCCAACACGACATATTTTTGACTCAAGAGGTGCCGTTCCAACTAAGACAACTGCTGATGCTAAAAAGGCTATCCAAGAAATGGCTGAATACTCTCAGAAATGCACAATAGAATATCTAGGTCAAGAAGTACTGAAACTTCTGACGGATTAGCAGCTATACAAGCACAACTCAATAATCTAGGAAGAGAGATCAAGAAACTGAATGAAAAAGTCTATGCTGCTCAAGTTGGATACGAACAATGTAAAGGACCCCATTACACCAAAGATTGCCCACTAAAAGAACCCAAAGAAGAAGGGAAAACTATAGAAGAAGCTTACTACACGCAATTTGGTAGACCTTTTCAAGGAGGGGGATATAGAGCAGCAGCTCCGGGATTCTATTAAAGGAACAACGCAAATCCTTCATACCAAGAACGAAGGCAATCTATGTAAGATACCCTGAGCAAATTCATGAGGGAATCAACAAAGAGACACGAAGAAAACTCCAATTTGATTAAAGAAATACGTGCTTCGACGGATGCTGCCATTCGAAACCAAGGAAACTTTGGAAATCCAAGTCGGGCAAATGAGCAAGGTACTACATGAAAGAGGATTTGGAAGTCTACCTAACTCTACTAAAGCCAACACGAGAGATCAAGTCAAGTCGATTTCAACTACTATTGAAGCTGATTAATACCTGATACGCCGTATTGGATCTTCCCAATATGTCGTATCCACTAGACAGAACCGAACACTGATGTACAAAACAATACAAATGACGATTCCATTTCTAAGTCATTTGAATGGTTACTATTGTAAAGAAAAGAATGGATCATATGGACCACAATTTTCGGAAGCTTACTCTGAAGCTTCACATATCAATCATTCCATACCTAGAAAGGAGAAATCAAGGTGATGATTTGATGCCCACCATTGAGGAAGGTGGGGTAATTGACGAATTTAGAACTAGGGATGATGAACTTAATATTAGAATTGATGATATAACTAGTTATTGCAACTATGATAAGGATGAAGATGAAAAATCCATATAGATTATGCTCACACTTAAAAGTTTTCTTGCATGAATAGGATGAATTATACACAGTTAGACGCTAACTTCTTCCCATTATTGTATGTCAAATGTGATGTCCCAAAAAGTTTCATATTTATAATGAAAATAAGATGGTGAACAAAGGGGATAATGTTGGGGGTAGGGGACATGTAGATGTGAATGTTCCTATTTTTGTTGGAACCTTTTCTGTTGTGACGGATTTTGTAGTTTTAGAAAATATAGATGCTTATCGTGATGAAGGAATGAGCGATGTTATTTTTGGCAAACTATTTTTAAGAGAAGTTGGAATTAAAGCAAGACGGTTCGAATGGATAATTACCATTTACAATGATAATGATGAAGTAACTTACCAAATGGTGTGATTGGTATGTGCTTAATTACACATACCTTTTCCATTAAAAACGTACTTAAATGACCAAAAACGTACCAGAAATACATTGTATTTGTATTTTTTTCATTTGTGTTGTGCAGGAAACGGATATCCGACAAAAAAACCAAAAACAAAGCCAAAAATGACAAAACCGAGCACGGAATGGAAAAGTGTGAAAAGACAAAGTCAAATCGAAGTCAAAGTCAGTCAAAGTCAAAAAGTCAACAGGAAAGTCAACCCCGACAAAGTCAAAGTCAAAGTCAAAAAGAAGTCAAAACAATGAAAATACAACTTTAGGGACTAAAATTGCCAAAGTCCCAAAGTTATATTTAGGCTTGAATGAAAGAAAATGGAAAATACAACTTTAGGGGCTGAAATTGCCAAACCCCTAAAGTTGTATCACCATAAGGACGAAACTTGCAATACATGTATATACATTGAGGGGCCGATGTTGCCTTTCCCCCAAAGTGATAACACCACAAGGACTAATTCTGCAAAGACACTAATAACAATGAGGGACTCTTTTTGCCATTAACCCAAACTCTCACCCTGTTATTCCCAAACCAAATTTCCCGCCAAAAATGCCCTGACCGCTCATGGGTCTTCTTCCCCACATTTAACCTGCAACTCCCATAATTACCCATTGGGTAAAGACTTCATCCCCTCCCCACTAAACCCTAATCTCATATCACCTTGCCATGTTGGCAATCCCCCACTTTTCAAAGCAAATCCTACGATGGGTACTAATTCAAGAAAGCACAGGGCAAATTAAAGGGCTGAGATTGAAGAGAGATTTACCTCACACAACAAACGCACTTGTGTTTTCTGTCTCACAGAAGAAACACAGCCTCAAGACTAGTTTTAGTATAAATAGGCATAGTTAGCTTATTCTTAAAGAGAAAAATTTTGGTTTCAAAGCAAAATCTTGTAACAAAATCTTTGTACCATTTTCCTTACTGTCTTTTAATATAAATGACATTTACAATTCAGTCATTTTAATTTCCTTGTCATTTTAATACTTGTTCTTAATTTAAGTCATTTACCCACCTGTTATCTCTTAAATTTATGTCATTTAATCATATTGTCTTAAATACTGTTTTCCACTTTTTAATATAAGATTTTTTAAAACGCATTAAAAATCTTATATAAAATCCTCAATTTCATTTTTTGTTAAAAAAAAAACCAAATAAATCATAATAAAAAAATATAAAAAAAAAGAAAACACAAGGGAAAGCTAACAAGTAGCAAGGTGCATAAGAAGGCCATGTTTAGAGCTTATGGGAAGCACATAGGTTGGTTTGGACTGATTTTGGTCTTTGAATCATTGCCAAAAGCTTTGGACTCTTGTGAGTGAGTTCTCTTTTTACATTTTTGCTTATTTTTACTATTCATCTGCTTATTTGCTTATATTCCTGCTTTTCACTGCTTATCTTGCTTGTTTTAATTATTTTTATGCTTACTAGTCTTTCTTAATTGCTTATTTGTCCTTTGTTTGAGTTTTTATGCAAAACTACCAATTTTGCCTTCTCACTGCATTATCTTTGATCATTTATTTAAGTGCTTGTTTTTATTTGAATCTGTTTATCTTTGGCTTATAAATTGTTTGTAACATTGTTTTACAAGTCGTTGCTAAAATCTTTTGTTAATTCCGTTTAAAAAAAGTGATTTTTTAAAACCTTAAAAGGGGTGTTTTTGGGACAATGGGTTTAAAATGGGTCCATTTGTGTAAAATCCTTTTTGGGCCATTAAGAGGCAACTTTCCATCCTTTTTAAGCTTCTTTTAATCGGTTTCAAAATTTTTTAAGGCCTATAGTTGATTTTGAGTCGTTTCTAAGTAGAACCTCAAAACAGATTGACAAAACAGTTTTGAAGTGATAGTTAGACTAAGATTCCTACCATTCTTTAAGCTAGCCTTTTAGAGTCATTTTAGTGTCCTGTTTTAAGAGTATGAATGCAGTAGGATTATAATCCATTGGGTTTTATTTTGTGTCCTCAAAATCTGTCCAAACTATTTTAAGTAAAATTTTCAGGTTTCAATAGTCATTTTCATATCTAATATTTCAGTCCATAAAATTTTTTTTTAACCTTTCAAAATTTTGTTACAAGTTCACTAGAAGCTAGATTCCATCTGTTTTAGCTAGGTTTTAAAAATAGAGCTTATTATCCAGCTTATTCATAAGCTGGCTTTTGGCCCCATTTTCCTTGTCAAGCTTGCCCTGGTGCACAATAGCCACCTTTTCAACTCTTTTTCTTAGCTTATCTTTGTTCTAAATTTTGTTTTCTTTGCTTTTCTAGTAAGCCACTTGTGCTGGCTTTAAGCCTATATAAGCTATTAAGCCAAAGGACCCCTCTAAGTGGCTTAAAAATAAGCCAAAAAGAGTGTCCCTAGGCTGTGGGTCTGCCTGTTTGTGGCTTATAGCTTATTTTGATTTTCTGGCTTATTGGCTTGTTTTTTTTAGCTTATTTTTGTTAGTAAGGTGCTCTTTAGGTTTAGTATATTTAGGCTGTGTTGTTTATTTCTCATTTACATTTGCTTATTTGTTCATAGAAGCCAAAAAGAAATGTTATTTATGCCTTGTGTTCATAAAAGCATTCTGTCTGACTTTTTTTTAGCTTTTCCAGCTTATTTAGCCTTAGTTTTTTTGTCTAATTCTGCTTAATCATGCTTAATAAGCATTGTTTGAAATATGTGTGAGCTTATTTAAGGCTTCCTTGGCTTATTTGGCTTAAAAAAAGCCAAACAGCCCCTTTTGTGTTTATAAGCCACTGTGGGCTTTTGAGCTTATTTCCGGGCTTATTATAGCTTTTCAAAAAGAATTCCAAGTTTTAAAGTTGCTTATTTTCATTTATTCTAGCTTTTTCATTTTATAAGTTTTTCCAAAAAAAAAATAAAAGGGGAAGGCCAAAGTCCCGGGTGAGCAAGACTCGAACTCGGGACCTCAAAGCCCTCAACCCTTTATAAACATAACAACACCTCTACCGTTGTGCTACATTAGCTCATCCGGTAGAGGTTTGTTAAGTTTATTATTTAAGGGGGTTTTGGCCCATTAAGCTTATAAGCTGTTTGAGCTTATTCAACAGCTTATTTGAATAAGCTGGTTTACCCAGCATATTTTCCTTAGACCGTCACACTTTCAAGTATTTTTGTAAATTTTTTCAGATTTTTTTATAAACTTTTAATATTTTTTATAATTTATTTTCTTTAAAAACTTAAAAAAATCATAAAAAATAAAATATTAATCCGAAAAATATAAACTTTTTTTTTAAAAAAAAAATTTCATATATTTTGTAGGAAAAATGTTAAAAGTTTCGTAGGTTCATTTTTTCAAAAATTCATTTTCTAAAGAACGGGATTTGTCCCCGTTTTTGTTTTGACTCGTTTTTGGGTCAAACGACCTCCGTTTTTAGTCTAGTTTTTTTTAAACTTCGTTATTTGTCATTTAGAATCTATTTTAGCTTTTAAATTTGTTCTAGGGTTTAATTTGCAAAATTTAGGTTTTTGACCCTCGTTTCTTGTGCCCGTTTTAGGTTTTAAGTTATATAGCTTTCGTTTTTAGGTTTTATTTAATCGTTTTTGCATATTTAACTTGTAGAAATAGAAAACCAATCCTAATTTAGTCATATTCAAACATCGTTTATCAATTCGTCATTCGATTTTCCATTCAAGCCTCGTTGGGACTTAACGACCCGGGAACTCATACTTCCGGTTACATATATATTTTATTTAGTGAATTTTGACTTCTTGCCTTGGTCAAAGGCAATTGGTTGAGTGTTTGCTTATATATTATATATATATTATTGACGAATCAATTTTTGGCGCCACTGCCGGGGAGGCTGAAAACGACTATCGTTACGTTTGACACTTTGTGTTTGAATCTGTGAATATTTTCTTCTATAAAAATATAAAAAGTACAAAAATATTTTTCATTTTCTTTTATTAGTATAATTATCATATAAAAACAAAAGAAAAACCAAAAATATAAAAACATTGTCCATAAAAAAAAATTCACAAATTGGTAAAAATACCAAAATATAATATTCTCAATTGAGGTATTATCATAATAAATTCCGGTGAACTTGTTGGTTCCCAACTCGAACAAAAGATTTAAAAACTTGCCATTTGTGTCGCTTACGAAGTACGGCTCACCTCGATTTGATTAACAAACTAAAAGGTGGGTATAAGGAGGGTCGTTCCAACGAACTACGACCCGAAAGGAGAAATAAGCTTCGCGCTATTCCTACTCCTCCGCTCGCTTGTGCGTTTTTCATTTTGAGAGCTACCGTGAAGTAAGTTCGATTAGTGGTTTAAGTTGTCTTATCGTTTTGTCCGTTAAAATAAAATTAATTGAAAAACCAAAAATATTCTCCTTTTTCTTCATATCATTTAATTCTTTTCTTATCCCTCTATATGTTTAATTCTTATGGCGTCATTCGACTATCATTTAAATCCCATTCGCGCGATTAAAGAATGCTCGTCTTGTGGAGTTTTGTACACTGCAGACTTTTGTTGTTCAAAAGAGGGTCTTGAAGATAAGATTCTTGTTCCAATACCCGAATCATCTCAACGACCCATAATTATTGAAAAATTTTGTTTCGATTGTGGAGACCTGTTCGTGTTTATATTGGTCCGAGAATGTGCACTAATAACGAAAGACATTGGAGGAAGTTTTTCAAAACGTTCAGATACTTTCCGGCATCCCGACGACAATACCAATGTTGTTAATGCCCTCGAAGCATGCTGATGTCAAACAGGACCCGTAAAATTCCTCCACATCGGTCCTACCACAAATTGACCATTGTTGTCACGAGTGCGGTGATTCGTTAGACGGAATCTTTTGTCAACGATGTACTTGTAAGTCTTGTGGGAAAGGTGCTCATTATGGTTATAATTGTCCTCCGAAGGTTTCCGCGATTATCTCCAATCCGACTACCAAACAATCAACGCGTTGATGATGGCTCGCCACAAAGGTGGCAACAACAATGTCTGTTTCGTACAATGCAACATGTGGGGGCAAAAGAATACATGAGTTTGTTTGTTTTTATTGTAAAGTTGGAAAAGGAACACCATCAATGTTTTAACTCATACTCTTTCTACAAATCTCTTCAAGTGTTCCAAACCCGACTCCACAACCCCCGACGTATTCTTATGAGATTGTGGAACAAGGCTTAATAAGGATACGATTGTGCACACTCAGTTCCGTTTATCCATAATCCAGAACCATGTTACAATCAAGACTTTAATTTCCCACAAACTTTACCAAGTTTTCAACAACAAATACTTGGTTGTGAAAAATGCGGGGGTCCTCATAAAACCTTCCAATGTCAACCAATGAATGAAGACTATTATCATGAGCGAAAATTCTAGCTATATTACAAATTCTTTTGGTTTGACCATGTCAACCCCCTCAATATAACCGTGCAATCATCCAATCTCATTCCCAAATGAAGCTTCTTAATTCCCTAAAATGAGTTTTCCTCAATTCCCAAAATAGAGCTTCTCATTCTAGTAATAAGCTTATTGGAACACAATGACAACTTTATGTAGATTTGGTTGGTCAGCTATACAAAAGAAGGAAGAAGAAAAGGCGAATCGCGGAAAACACTGCTAAAGATCGATATTGGGAATATTCCCATTTTGCGAGATGATATGCCAAGACGATACCATATATTCATACCCGTTCTACCAATCAAGGAAGCCCGTTAACTCTCTAAGTATGGGGGACAAGCAACGTTGACACTATTCCGGAAACGAATTCGGGGAGGACGAATTCTAAAGTCTAGTGTCGAAATACCTTGTCCAAATCCCATGAGAGTCCGAGGGTAATTCACCGACAAAATGTGTGAGTGCTCTTTGTGAAATACCACCCCTCTTAATGCTCTCAATGAACAATCTGAGATTGTTTGTCATTCAACAATGATTATTCATCGTCTATCTATCTATATAACGATTCTTTCTCAATTGACGATATCGGATTAATGTCGATGCAATCACCTCCCTGATGTAGAGATCGTCTGCCTTTAAGAGTGTGGAGAATAATTGTCCCGAAAGTTGTAGAGGATTGATGATGATATTCTTTTAACAATCAAAGACGATACCCTTCGTGAAAAATTGTTGAATGTCAATCTTCTTATTGCTAAGATCGATGCATTAAGAGATAATCCTACCCCATCTTCCGATATTGTGACCAAGTCTACCTCCACATTTTCTAATCTTTTCTTGGAGGAGACTAACACCTTTGATAATTCTATTCCCGAATCTGAACTTTCTTCCGCTTTAATCTAGAAAAATTAGTAGTGGCAGTCCCACTACTCGTTCTGATTTATCTCTTCTGGATTATAAAGTTTTCTATGTTGATAACGATCATTTTAAAGAGAAGAGTAGTGGCAGTACCACTACTCATGCTGATTTTTCTCAATATGATTTGTTCATCTTTGATCTTTCGAATGATCATTTTCCTCCTACCGATAAGAGTGACCTTTATCATGAGGAGTTCGTCGATGAACTCACTCACATCATGTCTCTTCCGAAATCTTGAATGTTCAAATTTAAGATTGAGCCCATCTAGCTCTATTGCTTCTATTGACCCCAGTGGGATTCGTAAAATGTTGTCTACTACTATTGTGAAAGTACCATTAGAATGACCAATCTTCTCTCTTTGCTTATGTTGAAATGTGATCTTCTTGCTTTTCTATACATACCCCGTTGTCCCTCCACACACTTCTCTCCACCGAGGAATGAAGAACCATTTTTGATCCCGGCATCTCAATGCTATCATTCTTTTAGGCCGGATGTCCCTCATCAGTATGGAACATCAGAAATCAATGTTATCCAAAACCATTGAATGAATGTCCGATGGGATTTTAACCTTTCACTTGCTTCCCATACACCAATGGATTCGGGTCGAGTCGGGAGCTTGTGACTCTGTTAAACAAACAAGGCGCTTTCTTGGGTGGCAACCCATGCTATACCGTCCTGTCTCTTTCTTTATGCAATAATTGTTTTTGTGTGGATGATGAGGGTCGCTTTTTTCATTATTCGTGTTTGTGTGTTTTGTGGTTTATTGTCCAGGATTTCCCGGATTGTGAAGACTCTCGGGTTTATCATTCACTCGAGCTTCACATCCTCAGCTTCATTTAGGGAATCCGATATCCTAATCTAATCGACTAACGTTTTATCTTTTGGCACACTTAATAAATGGCCTTAGATTTAACGTAGGTAACTCCCTTTAAAACATCGAGGACGATGATTAGTTCTAGTATGGGGGGATCTTCGAATTTGATGTGCTGCAGCCGTGTTTGTTTAACTAATCCGTTTTTACCCACCAAAACGAGAAGACGTCGCGCGCGCCGAGCGCGAGAAAAAAAAAAATGTAAAATTTTCAAAAATAAAATAAAAGTGTTTTGTCACATTTTGACTTTCCTAATGGGCACTAAGATAAATTTTTGACTCAAACGGGCGTGTTGAGCCCTAGCTTTGTACTCCCCCTAACCATTTAATAAACGAAAGTTTATTAGGCTAAGCATTCACGGATCCTTTTATTAGGGAATGTTTTAAATTTGCGAAGAACAAAAAAAGTGCTAGTGTTATTTACAAGTAGAAGCTAAACAATGATTATTTGGAAATCTTAAAGCTTATAAGATGTATACTTGTCCGCTTTTCTCCCAGAAGATCTTAACCGACTAATAAACGTGCTTAATTTTGCTTTAAACCTTAAACCGACATTTTTTAAAAAGAAGCTCTTTCGGAAACGAAAATATTCATCTTAGTTCAGCCTGATACTTGAGTTTCTAAAACGAAATTTTCTCTATTAAGGAAAATATGTTGCAAAAAAAAATATAATAAAAAAAATATTAAAAATAAAAATAAATAATTTAAACTGCGGGCTGATAAAGGTTTACTGCATCTTGCCGGCTCACAACCGATGTTGCAGTCTTCAAAACAAGGCCCATAGTGAGATAATAAATGCCAAAGTGCATTCGTAAGTGTTATCAATAAGAAACCGTCGTCAGACTAAGTCACTACATCTTGTCGGAGGCGTGGCCGATGTTGTAGTCAATGGTAAATAATGACAGTAAGTATAGTATATAGCAATAATGAACTATACGGATAATTTAATGTTAAGATATTATCTTTTTCTAAACTCAAGTATAATTGAACTAAGAATAAAACTGCTAAGACACAAAAGTTGTTTGGTTTGCCGTCGGTAGATTATTTCGATAAGTATTATCTTCCGTGGGGTGTCCAAAAAACCTGGGCACGTTAGCATAATTAGGCTTGGGACGTTCCGAGAAGAAAGGTCGCTACATGGAATAATCTCACCAATGAGATCATTAAATTTTTGATGTTTGCGTGCTTTGAGTAGTATTGTTTATTTAGCGGTAAATCTAAGAAATCCGGCCTAAAAGGGTGGAGTATCCCGCTATTACTTTGCGAACATTCTCCTGTGGGGTCTCAAAAAGACCAAGGGTATAGGCCGTTGTTCTATAACCTAAGCCGAACTCGGCTGGGATCTATCGAGAATATGCTGGTTGGTGGGTGACCTAGTCTTTTCCCCAGAATTCTTCAGAAATATCGTTATACACATAAACTATACTACTTTCTAAAATTGTCGATCTAAGTTTAACTTAAAATTAAGCACAATCACTCTAATTGAATAATTGTCGGGAGCGAAAAGTTGACAAGTCATAGTTATAAGTAGTGTTGGCATCTTTACTTGTACTTAACGGTGATTTCGTTTTTACGCTTAGCTTGGGACTAGTGAAAAATCGGGGACGATAAATTTATCCGTCAGGACATCCGTAGATTATTCTATGGGCGCTTCTCATTCTATGATCCCAGTGTTGATAAAATAAAGAAAGTCAAACAGGTAGTTAAGAAAAGAAAAAGGAAAATCCAAAAATATTAGGGATATTTAGTGTACATATAAAAAAATGGTGAAAACGGGACTTGTCGAAGCTATTGATTCTTTGTTTCCCCTTAACGAACACCTAGCTACTTTTCGAGGTTATTAGTCGAGGGGGATCGAGATTCTTAGTTTTCGTAAATGTTTACTTCATAACATTGCGTGAGGACACGGCAATACCTTAGTATGGGGGATTTTGGTATGTGCTTAATTACACATACCTTTTTCCATTAAAAACGGACTTAAATGACCAAAAACAGACAAAAACTGCCAAATATATGTTTGTTTTGCATTTGTGTTGTGCAGGAAACGGATATCAAACAAAAGGACGAAAAACAAAGCCAAAGACGACAAAACTAAGCACGGAATGGAAAAGTGTGTGAAGACAAAGCCAAATCGAAGCCAAAAGTCAATCATGTCAAAAAGTCATCAGAAAAGTCAAAACAGTCAAAGTCAAAGTCAACCCCGACAAAATCAGAGTCAACTCCGAGAAGCCGAAGCAGAAAATATAACTTGAGGGACAAAATTTGCCAATTCCCAAAGTTACATTACAAAGAGAAAGAGGACAAGGGCTGAATTTGCATTATATTGAAAATACAACATTGAGGGGGCATTTCTGCCAAAGCCCTAAAATTATATAACAAAAGGACTAAGTTTGCAATTAGAATTATAAGGTTGAGGGGGCATTTCTGCCAAACCCTCAACCTTGTATTACCATCAAGGACGAATCTTGCAAAACTAGATATAACTTTGGGGGACCAAAGTTGCCATTTCCCCAAACCTTTACCCTGTCACCCCAAACCTGTTTATAACAGGTTTTCCCGCCCATTTTCCCCCCCAAACCACTCACGGGTTAACCATCCCCTTTTTATCCCTTCACCCCAATTACCTTGGATAAACCTCACCCTCTACCTCCACTAACCTTTTCCCAAAACCCTAAACAGCCTTTACATGTTGGCAATCCCCCATTGCCCAAGAAGGAGTTCGATGGCTTAGATTGACTCAAAGAAGCACAAGAAGAAATTGAGGGCCAAGATTGAATTGGTCATTTGTCTCACACAACTAAAACACCTCTGGAGGCCCTCTCTCAGAACAAACACAGCAAGAAGGATTGAGGACCTAGTATTTTTAGTATAAATAGATGGCTCTTGTAAGCCATTAGGATCATCTTTTTCTTTTTAGCTTATTTTTCAGCAACTTTAGCTTAATGTTATTTTTATTCAAGTCTTGTAACATTTTAAGGTTTAATGAAAATTTGAAGGATTTGAGTATTTAAAATTCTGTTTTATTCATAAGCTTTATCTCACTTGTTGGTTAAACCATCCCATAAGTTCTTTTAAGCTCTTTTAAACTCACTTAAGCTGTTTGAACCTGAGCTCTTAAAGATTTTCAAAAAATTAAAGGTTTAAGCCCTTTTTCACTTAAAAAGCACTCCTGAGTGTGCAAAGTTTGAATGGAGCATGGTAGATTGTGGATGACCATGGTTTTAGAGCCTCATGGGAGGTATTAGGATTGGTTAAACACTGAATGAGTGTTTAACTTCTGTTCCAAAAGCTAGGACTTTTGTAAGTCTCCATTTTTAATTTTTAACTTATTTTTACTATAGCATATCTTATTAGGACTTAATATTGCTTAATTTTTCTTAATTATACCAATGTATGCTTATTATGCTAGCTTTGGTAATCCTAGAATGCTTATTTAAGTTTTAGAGTAAAATTGCAAAAATATAGCTTGGTATTGCTCATTTAGACTTAGCTTATTTAAAGTGCTTATTGGTTAATAAATTTCGTCTTAAGCTGCTTCAAATAGATTATTGGCCACTCTTTTCGAGTTTAGATATTTAAAACCTCCTAAATCAGTTTTAAAAGGAAAAATGAATGCTTAAAGGGGTGTTTGGGACAAGGGTTAAAATGGGTCATTTTGGCTCATGCATGGGTTAAGGTCTTTGGGTCAGCTTCATTTAGATTAATTAGGGTCTTAAAAGCAGTTAAAAGAAGTTTTTATTCATTAAAACTCAAAAGCTTAGTTTAAATTAGCTAAGGTTTAAATCTGTGGGAATTTTCTTTGTTAGAATAGCTTATTTTTGAGTTTTGGCTTAAAGTGTTTATTAGGACTTAATTGTATGTTATATTTAAGTGTTTGTGTGCATTGAGTTTGAGTTTTAGTTGGCTGCATTTGAGGTTTTTACCAATAACCACAATAAAGTGCCAAAAATCTCGTTTTTGAAATGCAAAAATCAGCTTGTTGAAATCATTTTTAGAAGTCTAACTTTTGAGCATAAGCTCATTTTAGGCATTTTCAAATCTGTTTGGAGTCCACTTTCACTTTGAAGCTTATTTGAGGACTTATTGATAAGCCCTCAATTTAGCACTATTTCCTTTGAATATACAAAAAGGCCAGACAGCCATCTTTATAAGCACTTTTTAGTGCTTATATTTGTTTTAAAATCCAAACTGGGAGTATTTTCTTAGAGCTTATAGGTGATTAAGCAGGTTTGTGGGACCCACTTTGATTTTAGAACACATCTTGGGGCTTAAAATTAAGCCCCAAGTTGGTACCTTGACTGTTTGTCCAACAGTCCCAAGAGTTGGCTTATTTTGGTCTTTGTTGCTTAATACTCATGTTTTTGCTTATTCATTGTTGCATTAGGATAATTTAATTAGTTTAGAAAGCTTTTTAGGAAATTTAGCTTATTTTGAGCTTTTTAATGCTTATTTTCAAATCTGCCAAAAAGTCCCCTGGTGCAAAAGCCTGTTTTGACAGCTTCTTTAAGCTGTCCAATTGCTTTCCCTTTTCTTTCTAAAAAGCAATTTTAGTGAGCTTATAGGGTGTGCTTTAAGCCCCTATAAGCTCAGCCATTGGGTCCCACTCTAAGGGCTTAAAAATAAGCCCTAAAAGTGCCCCAAGGGTCTTTTTGGCCTGCAGCCCAAGCCCTCTTGGCTTATTTGCTTATTAGGGCTTTTCTGTCTATTTTGTTTGCTTAATTTGGGTCATTATGCTTTTTAGGAATAGTTAAGCCATTTAGATTGCTTATTTCATACTGCATTATGCTTTTTAAGCCTATTATAAGCCCTAGCAGCTTAAAGTTTTTCTCTATCAGTACAAACCCTTAAGTTTGTACTGCTGAGAGTTTCATCAATTCTTGGCTTATTTGGCTTATTCCAAGGATCCCCTGTTTGTTCCTAATTGTTCATTTAGCTAGAGTGTTAAGCCGTTTGAGCTTATTTGCATTTTTCATTCACTTATTTGTTCTTAAAAGCCAAGGAAAATAAGCCATTTTTGTCTCTAGCCTTTTTAAGCTCTGTCAGTTTTAGGTGCTTATTTGAGGGCTTATTTGTGTTTCAAAGCAAAAAATAAGTGGGGCTTATTGAAGCTTATTGGCAAATCACCAAGGCTGTGGGCCCCACTTGGCCTCAAGAACAGCTTAAGGAGCTTAAAATTAAGCCCCAAAAGCTGTCCCAACTGTTTGCAAAACAGTTATAAACCCTTTGGCTTATTCCATTTTTTCCTTGCTTGTTTTTGATTTTAAGCTGTTCATTTGTGCTTATTAGGTTGGCCTTAAGCAATTTTGACCCCATTAGTATAGTTGTAGCTTATTTGAGCTTATTTAGTTTAAAAAATTCTAAGTCTTAGTTAAAAAATTGTGCAAAAAGCTTAACTGTCTGCTTTTAAGCTCATTTTCCAGCTTATTTATAAGCTTTTGTAAAAACTTGTAGTTATAAAAATTGCTTATTTATAAGCCCTTTTTAAGTTTATAAAAAAAAATTGAAAAAAAAAATATTAAGGGGAAAGCCAAGGCCCCGGGTGAGCAAGACTCGAACCCGGGACCTCAAAGCCTTCAACCCTTATAACCCCCAACACCACTACCGCTGTGCTACAATAGCTCATCCGGTAGTGGTGTTCAAGGTTTAATATTTAAGGGTGTTTTTGGCTTAAGGCTTTCAGCCCTTTGTGGGCTTATTCCAGCTTATTTAATAAGCTGGTCTGGCTTATTTTATTTTTCCTAGGACTCTTTTAGTGTTTTTGAATTTCTGTAATTTTTTTAGATTTTTCCATTAACGTTTAGTATTTTTTATAATTTATTTTCTTTAAAAACTTAAAAAAATCATAAAAATTAAAATAATAATCAGAAAAATATAAACTTTTTTTTAAAAATTTTCTTTTTTCATATATTTTGTAGGAAAAATATAAAAGTTTCTGTAGGATTAATTTTTCAAAAATTTTCTTTTTAAAGAACGGGATTCGTTCCCGTTCTTGTCTTGACTCGTTTTTGGGTCAAACGACCTCCGTTTTTAGTCTAGTTTTTTTTAAACTTCGTTATTTGTCATTTAGAATCTATTTTAGCTTTTAAATTTGTTCTAGGGTTTAATTTGCAAAATTTAGGTTTTTAGCCCTCGTTTTTCGTGCCCGTTTTAGGTTTTAAGTTATATAGCTTTCGTTTTTAGGTTTTATTTAATCGTTTTTGTATATTTAATTGGTAGAAATAGAAAACCAATCCTAATTTAGTCATATTCAAACATCGTTTATCAATTCGTCATTCGATTTTCCATTCAAGCCTCGTTGGGACTTAACGACCCGGGAACTCATACTTCCGGTTACATATATATTTTATTTTGTGAATTATTAACCAATCCCTGGTCAAGGGTATTGGGTTGATTGTTTGCTTATATATTATATATATATTATTGACGAATCATTCCTCTTTATCCAGAACTGCACCATTCTCTTTGGCTTACATCTGCAACATCTTGTCCTTGAAATAATCAGACTTCTATGGACGCTTTGGCTGAGTACAGTTCCGTGCAATATGTCTAATCCCATTACAATTATAACACTTGACCGGTTTTCCTTGACCTGCATTGGCATTTCCAGCTCTATTCTGTGCGCCCCCATTGCCTGCAGCACCATTTCCCCGAGCAAGATACCTCTGATTCTGATTCTGATTCTATCGCCCTTGAACATTCTGAACGACAACCCGACCTTCTTGAATGGTTGCTTGATTTCAGGTGTTAGAAGAGGTTCGAAGTTGATTGTTCGTCTGAGGAAGTGTAGCTCTGAATGATTGGGCAAGAAGTGCCATTTGTTTTGGTTAGGATGTCAGTATTTCATCAGTTGAGTGTATCCGAATCAATTTATGTTTCAGGGAAGTTGTGGATATTGTATGATTGAGGGTTTGTTTGATGAAGAAGGATATTGATGAGACTGGACATGTGATGATTGGGCATAAGGTTGGATAGTTGAAACAAATGCAAGTTGATCATTAGTAGCAGGAGTGATTCCTTCAATAATCAGTCGATCTTGTGCAACATGCTTCTCATGTTGTTTTAAATATGCATACAGCTGTTCATGATTTGTCTCTTTCAGACCATTGTTGAGTTTAACGGCTGTCACAAACCTATCCCATTCAGGTGACATGTTGTTCACAAACTTGGAGTTCAGCTGAATGGGGGGGTGGGGGGGGGGGGGGGGGGGGGGCGGGGTGGGAGGGGGGGGTGGGAGGGGGTGGGGTTAGGCATTGTCATTCTGATATTCCTCATGTCGTTGACCAGCTTGTGAAATCGAACATAGTACTCATTGATGTTTTCACCTGGAAGCATCTTGAACCGCTCAAACTCATCGTACAACTGTGATTCTCTGTCTTCTTTGGTGAGCTCAAAACCTGCAAGGAGCATTTTGACGTTGTCCCAAATTTCTTTTGCTTTAATGTTGTGATTGATGAGCTTGTAGATATCTTTGGGTAATCCTTGAAGCACAATATTGGTTGCACGGACATCTGCATCGTATCGCTTCTTCTCCGTGTCACTTAGATCCTCATAGGTACGAGGCCTTTCTGGTCCAAGTAGAACACCTCCCTCAGGGGTAGTTCCAAGTGTATTCCTTGTGGTTCCAAGCTCAAATGGTCCTTGATCAATAGACTGGAGAATTAGCAATCCATTTTCCTTTCCTCTACAGTACAATCGGATTCGTTGTGACCATGATTCGTAATCAGTCCTATCGAGCATAGGAGGGCGGGTATCGGAACCGGCCGCTTGAATATCATCTGAGTTACTAGACATGATTGTTTGATTGATTGTATTATGATAGACTTTGGATCGGTACAATGATTAGTGATTGTATGTTAAAAGTGATGATTGTTTGTTGATATAGGTGATATGTTGTTTGTTTGTGATTTGGTTAGGTTTGGTTTGATTAAGTTTACGAGATGCAATGCACAAGTCTCAGTCAGGAAATCTAGACAAGTCTCAATGTTAAGGATTAGACAAAACTCAGTGAGGTGTCCTAGACAAAACGCAGTCAAGAAGCAAAGCCAAACGCAATGTAGAATTTTTTTTTGCCAGGGATTCTTTCCACCAAAACGCAATAAGGGTCTTCAACTTGGGACAAAACGCAGTACACAAAACGCAATGAGAAGGAGACAAAACGCAGTGACGTGTCTTGGGCAAAACGCAATCAACTCTTGAAACAAAACGTAATCAAGAAATTAATTAGGCAGAGTTTCTCCTAGTCAAAACGCAATGAGGGTCTTCAACTTGAGACAAAACGCAACCTGTAGTGTTAACCAAAACGCAATCCATAAAACGCAACTGCTATACTACACTGGAAGACAAACCACAGTGTACTATTCTCTGACAAAACACAGAGACAAAACGCAACTAAGAAACATCTTCCAGGGAGACAAAACGCAATTTCCAAAAATGCCTCAAATCACCAAAAATCACCCTTTTGAACGTTTAAGCTTGGATTTTCTTGCACAACTTGGCACTAGAAGGCTAAAACTATACTAAAAACACTAACTTTAACACCACAAACGTGAGAATCAAAGAATGCCAATGTGAAAACCATAAACCTTTAAAAACCAAATTTTTGATTAATTCTTCCAAGAGAAACGTACATACAATCTAAGTAATCATTCCATGTACTCTGATACCAATTGTAGTATATTGGAAATCATAACACAATCAAGGATTGGTGTGTAGGCCGATTTCTAAAGAGAAAAAATGGGAAGTTCTAGTGAGAGAAAATCACTTAGTGTGTATTTGTTATACAATGAACATCCAACCCCTCTCTATGGTTGAGAGAGGGTTTAAATACATGAGTTATTAGTGCCCTAAGTGGGCTCTGGAGTGGGCTAACATGTGGGTAAAGACCTGGCCCAACGCCATAAGTCATACGGTAACTAAACAATAAATATTAAGACTACGAGCTAACCTATGCTAGACATAACACGAGGTGACCGAGTCTTTTTCATGATCCTAACAGATTAGGTATTTAAAGTTGATAAATTTTGTCTGTCTGATATGAATGTGAAATTAGAATTTGGTTGAAGATCTAAATCATCACCCAAGCACTGTAAGAACCAACACCAAGAGTTCTTGGTCTCTTCTTCAGCCAATGCATATGCAACATGGTATATACCATTGTCTGCATATATCCCCACTATTATTAACACTTGTCATGGATATTGGCCTTTTATAAATGCCTCATCTAACCCCAATATCTCTCTTTTACTAATCTTAAAACCTTCTTTCAAAAAACCCAAACATACATAAATTATCTTAAATTTTGGTTGGCAGTGATTCATTTGTATTCCTTTTCACTGCTAATTTTACTGTGGTGTTAGGGTTAGTAGATTGTAATTCAACCACATAATCTCTAAGCTTCTGATATTGAAGATAATGGCCACCTTTGATTTCCTTGTTTGCTTTTGCCTTAGCTCTAAAAGCCTTACTCATTGAGACACGTACTTCTAATTCTCTTTGAAGTATGTCTTGAACTGCCTTCACTGGGATCCTAGGATTCACCTTGATTTGGTCTAAGATTTTCTTAGCCAAAAAGTTGTAAGTGCAGGCCTTGATCTCCCTTGATTGAAGGCACGCATGTTTATCTATGTATGTTTTGACCTCCTAATTTCTGCTAAACTTGTCTTTAGCAACATACAGAACCCATGGAAATTACCTTTACCATTTATTTCTCCACCAACATCAGCATCAGCCCATACACTCATTTTCTTTCTCTTTCTAGTATTTGGTCCTTTTGATCCTAAGGCCTAACAAAAAATCATTTTAACAACCTTGTGATGCAATTGTATACATTAGGGTTTTTATCAAAACACTTGGCTCTAACCCTCAACTTATCATTTCTAACCAACATTAGCTCCTTTCTAGTTTTAGTAGAGTGCAAATACGCCCTATCTTTGACTTCCTTTGAGCTAGCAAAAACTTGACCATAATAGAAATCATATTTGCTTCCACCACCTTCACCTTGCATGAAAGCCTTTTTGAGCTTATTAAGTGCATTTTCCTTCCACCTGGACAGTTACCCTCACTACATGAGTCAGTATCAAAGTCATCAATATCCATCTCATATCCATCTTTTTTCATAAAAACATTATCAGGGACTTCAATTGATACCCCTATGTTGGTGAATTGATAATCACTCTTCCTAAGACCAAACAAGTGTACTTCTACTTCAGCTTCATGTATCTCATTCTCTTCATCTATCATTACATCATCATCATCCTTTTCTTCTTTTTAAGAATAAATTACACGTTTTGTCCCTATGGTTTATACCAAACAACATTTTTAGTCCCTATTTGATTTTAAGTACACCAATCGTCCCTAATTTTCAAACTAATTGCACTGATGGTCCCTATTTTGTCAAAATAGGGACCAACTGTGTAATAAATTTGTTTGAAATGTGTTACACGGATAGTCCCTATTTTCCATAATCGAGATTATCAATGAAACATGTTTAATAAAATAGGGATTATTTATGTAATTAAAATCATATAGGGATGAAACATGTAATCTGGGTAAACCATAGGGACGAAACATGTAATTTATCATTATTTTAACTTGAGTTGCATCATACTTATAATCTTGAGGATCAACAGTATTATGAATGTCCTCACCTATTAAAGTTACATTCTCTAGAGGAGCATTATCATTAGGGGTGGCAATTTCTGACCCGACACGAAACCCAACTTGAAATCGACATGAAAATTAACAGGTTCAGGTTGATTCTAAATAGGTTTCAAGTCGGTTTTGGGTCAACCCATCTAACCCATTTATTAAACAAGTCAGGTTTGGGTTGGGAATAAATTAATCGGGTCGACCCGCCAACCTGTTTAAGATTTTTTTCTTAAATTTAAAAATTATATATGTTTTATTATACGGGTTAAATAGGTAAACGGGTCGACCCACATACCTATTTAACATGCTTAACATGTGTAATGTGTCAACTTTTGTATATAAAACGGGTTAAATAGGTCAACATGACACCCGTGTAACCTATTCAACCTGTGTAACCTATTTAACCCGCCAACCCAAGTATATATACGGGTTAAATTAGTCAGTTCGAGTTATATTTAAATAAGTTAGGGTTGAGATAGCTGACCCGATTATTTAAATGGGTCAGATTCGGGTTTGGGTTTTCTGACCCGCCAACTTGCTAACCCGAACCTGCCAACCTGAATTTGACCCGACCCGAATTGCCACCCCTAATTATCATTATCTAAATGCTCATCTACCCTAGTTGTATTACCATGATGAGTGTCTTCATTTACACTAGCATAGTTTACATCATCCGATTCATTCTCATTGCCTAACTCTTCATCCAATTTGTCTTGAACTTTGGCATAGTCACTAAGTATGCCCTCATCAATACTTACATGTATTAGAATATTCATATCAAAAGGCGGAGGAGGATCTAAATCATCAGTCCCAAATGTTTCATCACGGCTTAACCCTTCATGACATGAACCAAAAAAATGCACAACATCACATGAAACTACCTCTAGATGGTTATCGATGTCAGTAATATCAAAACTAAGATGCCTCATGACATCCCTAATGACATCACCCATAGGTTTTTCTTGGGTTTTAAATGCTTGGCTTATGCTCCCAAATTAAGAGCATACTCTAGGCATGCCACTCGTCTTTATGACACATGAATTCACACCACTCAGCTGAGTGTATAGGATCATGGTTTTGTTACAAGTGTGGATAAACAACCCGCGAGGGATTAACTTGGGTGTCACAGACCAAATGTTTTAACTAGCCTTTACTGGTGTACTGCTGTCATACCACTTAAGCATTAACAACTTTTTTTTCTTGGGTGATGCACTAGATGCTTCAACCACCATATCCTCTTGGTATTCCTCTATGATGGCTCTTATCTAAGAGTTTGACATGTAATAACAGTTGAGCTTAGTGATTCCATGTTCTATAAATAATTCAATCACTTTAAAATTACAAATCAGGCTAGTTAAGCTATGCACATCCTCATCTAAACGCAAGGCCAACAAACCCACATCTAAGTCAGTCATCAGTCTCAAGTAGTGGTAGTACGTAGGTTCGTCTATACCATTGTTGAGGTAAATTTACGTGGGCTGCTTGGGCTTGGTAAAAGTGACCTCAGCAGTGATAAATATTAAGTTTAACTTGTTTCCTCCGGAGCTTAATCCTTTGTCTTCTAGCTAAAAATAAGAAAGAACACCGTTAGTTCACCTCGGGTGTGAATCCGGGACCAATTCTGGCGTAAGAGTAAGTATGGTGATCATGAAACAAATGCGGGGAATATAAAGTATGGTCCGGAGTAGGTGTTGTGTGTATCGTCTTAGGGAAATGATTCCTCCCTTTATACTATTTGGGATTCACTACAAGACATAACCATAGGGCTTTCTCTTGGTACGATCTGTCGGCTACGTGTCATTCCAAGGACAATGGTCCTTTACAAGGACAATACCTTTGTTGTAATGTCTTTTAATACTGCTACATTAGGACGGAGCTAATGACTCCGGACCTGACGTGTCCTTCGACATACCAGCTTCTTTGGAATTCTGGTGGTGGCTCCGGACCTGACTTGTCCTTCGACAAGTCAGCTTCTCCGGAGCACTTCTTTGATTTTAGCCCGTGCTAGTTTAACAGCAATATCTAAGCTACTTTCTTTGTCTGAATGTTCTGGAAGAGAATATACCTCATTATGTCCCTCCAGTCTAGTACGAATGTCATTTGGGCTTTCGTGCTAGACTCATTAATTTGTAATTAAGAACTAAAAAAATTTCTCTGTCTCTTTTTTTTACTGTTTTTGCATGCATGGCTCATCCAGCTTCACTTGATAAAAGCCATCGTGTCGTCGTCATGTGGATCCTTTTCTTGCGTTATTTACTAGGGTTGCATCATGCTTACGTGGTGACGGTGGATTTTCCCAGAGCCACTATAAATAGCTTTCCCTTATTTTCACATTTTCACTTTTTAATTTTTTACCCGCACCGTTGCATCTCATTCTCTTTGCCTTAAGGTCCGGTTGCTTGCCGCTGCATCCCTTTTTTTGAAAGTAGGTACTTTCTCTCTCCTCTTTTTCCTATTTTCCTGCCATGTCTAAAAATGATATGAAAGACTGCATGTGTACCCTTTTTAAGAATGATTTAAAAGATTTGGTGAAGACTTATCGTATACCCCTAGATCTTCATCCTGCTGGTGCTATAGGTATTTACTCTGAGTTTCTCTGGTTTTTTGGCGTTCATGTCCCTTTTTGACATTTCTTTTATCCGTGCTTAAGTATTTCAAGGTACACATTTCTCAGTTGGTCCCTTTAGGCTTGAATAAGGTGGTTTCATTTGAGGTTGTATGCCACGATTTAAATATTGTTCCCACCGTCACTTTGTTCTGTGTGTTTCAATGTCTTTGCAAATAAGGGGATTTGTTTTCTTTCTCCAAACATCGCAATACGGAGGACGTTTGTATGGATGATGGTCCTTCAAGCTTGAAGAAGTGGAAGGACAAGTTTTTCTTGATAGATCGTAGAGCCATTCCTGACTATCTAACCTGGAGACATTCTTGTTCATGTGTTTCTGATGATCTTCCTACTGATGGCTATGATCGGAATGATGTGGAGCAATTATGTTCTCGTTTAATTCGTCTTTGTGAGATGAGGGAGGAGGTGCTTGTTCGCTCTGGATTGAGTTCTGTGTAGTTTAATAAAGAATGTGATCCGATGTTCTGAAGGATTGATGATAATGTTGGTAGGCTGGGGTTATAATTTCTATTCCTTGTTTATTGTTTCGTTTGGTATGTATTGACCGATGCTTTAGCTTTTATGCAGAGATGAGTATCTACGATTTTATGACTCTTCCTTCTTGGAGTTATGCTAAGATTGTTGAAGAATCCCATCATCTCCCTTTGTCGCTACTAGAGCGTGTTTCATCGCATACTACTACACCGGCAACGGAAGGTGCCATTATTCCGTTGCCTACCCCAGATGAGATTGCTGCTTCTCTACCAGATTCTTGCCTTGTCAAGAAGTCAAAGGGTTCTTCTCAGGCTAGCCAGCCATCAAAAAGGAGGAAGCTGCAGAAAAGAGCTTCGGATGCTGGTTCTAGTGCTTCAGAGTTGGATCAGGCCGAAGGTGCAGATGAAGCTAACTTAGCCGATTTGTGTGCTGAGATTGAGGATAGCTTAGAGAGGGATGAAGGTATTTCTATAAGGTTTGTTTCGGCCCTTACATCGTGTCTTGGTAAGAGGTTGGGTGCTCCTTCTATAGCTGTTGTTAGTGCTTCTGAACCATCCCATGTTGGGATTTTGGCCCCTACTTCTACTTCTGGCCATAGTCTTTCTCTTGGAGGTATGTTGTGGTTTCCTCCTTTTTTTCTTCTACTTTATGTTTTTGGCTAAGTTATTTGTGGATTTTTAGGTGATATTGCTAGTGGTCGTGTTGGGAAGTCCGGGCCTGAGGTTATGCGGCGTCAAATAGATCCGTTAGATTATTTGGCTCATAGTGCTCTTGCTCGCGATATTGAGTATGATCAAATTCCGGATGATGAATTTGGCACCTCTACCCGTGGTGAAGAGATTGATTTGACACTATTTTCTCTTGCTCCTGGTCCCTATCATATGCCTTACCCATATGAAGGTGTTTATTCTCCTTTGTATACTAAGGAGGAATAGGACGGGCCCCATGTATCAAAAAGTAATATCTTGTGTAAGGACATTTTAAGGATCCAGACATGTGCATGAAGGCTTTAGATCGGACCATTACACCTGCTGAGCTTAGGAGGACTGAATCTTTGCTTCCGTTAGAGTTGTCAAATCGTGTGAATGTCCTTAGTGCTCTGTTAGTTTCTCATGGCTATGAGTTGAACTCTTTTTACACAAAATTGGTTTCATCTAAGGCCCTTCTTCAGGAGAAGCTTAATCAAAAGAAATGGGATGTTAGGTTATTTCATTCGGAAGTTACTTCTTTGGATGGTAAGCTTGAGAAATTGCAAAGGGATTATGATGCTTTGGCTTAGGAGAACAGAGAGTTGTGTTCTCAGAGAGATGTTGCTTCTGAGGATGTAAAGAAGTTGCAGTCTTAACTCACCGATGCTAAAGCTGCTTTTGCAGTTCTACTATAGGAGCTAATCAGGACCGATGCTAAGTTATCAGAGCAAGCTCTTACCGTGAGGGACTTGCAGAATAAACTTGCCTTGGAAAAGTCTAAATCTCAGGGATACAAGGATGCCATAGATGGTTTAAGGGAGGAGGTTGCTTAGTTTGTTAGTTCTGGTGTAGAGGGTGTTGTTCAGAAGTTGTTATCAGGTGATGAATTTCATGCTGCTCTTGCTCGTGTTGCATCTCTCGACATTAATTATGGCATTGAGAGGGGATTACGCATGGGGTGTACCGATGTTGAGTTTGAAGCAGCTGTCTAGAAAGTTTCTAACTTTCATGCTAAGGCTGATTTTGACAAGGCTCTGGTTGATTTTCCTACTACGACTTTTCCTTTTCTTAGCAAGATTGTTGCGGCGTCCAGAGGTACTATTTTCGGTGTGGCCCAGATATTGCCGAACAAAATCGTTCGTTCGGCTACCTTAGTTTCCGTTGCTCCCTCCAGCGTTAATGAAGCTCCAGAATAAGTGTCTCCTTGACCATGCTTATGATGGTTTAGCCGCCATTATTTAGATTGACCTTTATGTTTGCTAGATTTTGTTAACTTTTTGGATGTGTAATGTTCTGAATACTTGGTAATGGTTTTGTTACTATTGCCTTTTTTGATGGTGCTTTGCTTGCACCTTTTGGGCTTGTGGTTTGGCTAGTTTATGTTACATGTTGCTTTTGTCACTCTTTATGGTGTTGTATTACCTTGCTTATTTGCACCAGTTTATACCATAGTATTTTCTTGTTTGTCCTTTGTATTTGTTGTTTTAAGACGCGACAAAGGGGTATACCGTTGCTGAGTATTAGTAACTCTTTGGTCTTGAGCTACATACTTAGACACAATTGTTAATTAGAAACTATAGTTTCTTATCGGTGATTCTCGTCCTATAGTAGCTATCATCGCCGAGATTTCATTGGAGGGGGAGACTTTGTGCTTCTCCTTTCATGGACGGAACATATGTGTTTCTTCCTTTGCCCTATTGTTGCTTATTATTTCTTCGGAGGTAGCTGAATCATCCAATGCTTTGTGTTTTCTGGATTCAAAATTTGTTCTTTATTCCCATCTAAAGATGTAATAGATCCAAGTTGATGTAAATAATGTTTTTTCGGGGTCTAGCACTTTTTTCTCCTTTCTGATTTCTATTACATGTAATATTTCTTAAATTACTAGTGTGCCATGTGGATGGGATTTTTGCACCATTCATAGATCGGCGTTGTAGGAACGTTGCCATATGTTTCACACTACCATCCGTATGTGTCTGCCATTTTGGTCAGTTTGCTATGTTTTTGCTTTTGATTAGCTTGTTTTTTGAAGACGAATTCTCCTACCTGAATGTTTGTCACAAACTGATGAGTGTAGTATTTTTATACTAGTGTTTTCGTTATTGCATCCTTATTGTTGTATTTTCTTCGTTTTCGAGTAGATTTTAGGTTTAGCTGACTTGATCTTATTTTCTTATCGGGTTGGATTGATCTTTTGTGGGGATGTATTTTTGAGTTTGATTGTCGCCCTCTACCCCCCATACAATATGCTAGGCTATATGCGTGTTTCATTACTTGTCTTAGATATTGTCCTAGTGGACATAGTAAGGTTTGGCAATTCCTTACAATGTCTTTTGGTGAACTTGTTGATTCCTTGGGCATTTACTTCGGTTGGCTCGTTCTACAGCACTGTTTACTTGGGGATGATATACGTGTGGAGAGAGTTATTTTAGTCCTTTGCCAAGATTTGAAAGGCATTGATCAACTGTGTACGTTGTATGTTAATGGTGGTGTATTCCGAACTGCATACATATTATTCAAGGAATAGTTTTGACTGTTTTCTTTATGCTGGTTAATGTTTGGCTCTAACAATTGTAAGTAATCTATGGTCCTATTAATATTTGATTTTTCCTAGAGCCTCGGGAAGAGGGCCAACGATGTCCATTCCCTATTTTCGGAAGGGCCATGCTGAAGTAATGGAGCTATGTTAATTTTTTGCGATCGTTTGGTGGCGTAACTTGCAGGTTACAGATTCGATTCTCGATGTTGGCATCCGTATAATGCTTGTCAGAAATATCCGACATTTAGCTTATTGGATGCCTTCTTGGTGTCATGCATGCAATGATCATGTGTATTCTTATTGGTATTTGGCTTGCTGTAGACCTATGCATCGGAGCAGTGGTCCTAGGTATGACTTTCGATACATGATTCCTTCCTTATGGTGTAGTTGCGTGCTTTTTCTCAAATTTTTAGGCTCGGCTAAACATCTTCTGGTAGTTTCATGTTCAACATATTATTAGATTGTGTATAGTTTTGTGGTTTCTAATGTTTGATTGATTTGCCGTATGCACGGCGCATCGAGTTCTTACTCAGAACTTTTGTTTATTCTTCATATGCATGTATGAGTTGCTCCTTAGGGCGTCAGATTCTTTGTTTTCTGTCCTCGGTAGTGGTTATCTAATGTTGTTGACGTTTCGGATATTTTAAGGCTTTTTCTTGTATTTTCTTAGTTTTTTTTATTTGCTTCGTAGTGATCCTCTACAGGTTCTCTAAACTTTAATATCTATAAAGATGCATTTTTTCAACCTTATTTTGTTGTATTCTTAAAATTGCTTGTAGAGCTTCGTATTCCGCTCATTGTTTGAGTTGGAAAGTTTAGTCGAAGAGGTAGGAATATTCTGTTTCCTAGGATTATAGGATGAGACTGCTCCGTGTGTTCATTGGATGTCCATCCGTACTAAGATTCCATATGTTGTTTCAATCCTCAAAATTTTTGAGTGTTTTGATTTTCGAAGTTCTGTCTTTCATGCTTTTCCTTTGCAAGGTCTGTCTCGACGTTGTTTTCACTTGAGTAGAGCGTCTTGCATGTGTTATAGAATTCGGCGAGTACTTGTCTTTTAATCGTTCTTAGGGTATTTGATGCCATAGGCTTCGAGCTCTTACCCTACTTGGCCAATCTTCATGTTGCTTCTCGATTGTTTAATTTTGATTATTGGCTTGTCTTGCTACTTGATTGTAATGCTTGAAGTCTCTTTAATGTCTAGCGGCATTACCAGTTAGAACTAGTTTTCTACGCTGGGTAATTACTTTAGATTGTAGTGTTTGCTTATGTAAGGATTAGGGCTTGTTTCACGTTATCTCTTTTATAATAGACCGACAATAATGTTGTTGCCGCGTCGATAGACATGAGCTCTATCTTCGAAGCAGTTAAGTGACAAGGTTCAGCTATTATTTTTTCATGCCTGGAATGCTTCTTTGCCTCGTCTCAGTGGGAAAACATTATTGTTTGGATTTGTTGCTTGTGTCTGGATGGTAGGCTGTTCCACTGCTTTAGAGAGGAAATTGTTTTAAGGCGGCATGTGTGCACTTAGACAGTTACATTTGTTTAGGTTTTTGGCGAGGGTTTACTAAACTTTGCTTATACTGGCTCGCTTTATTCTTTGAAGTAAATATATATCTAAGAATTTCCTTTTCATTAGAGGAATATTTTGAGGTTTAAATTCTGTTTACTTTAAGCGTGTTAACAGTGTTTCTTCAACACTCTTTAATTTCCGGTTGTTTTCTTTTGCTGATTGTAAATATGTTCAAGTTTTTCTATTTGCTTCAAAGATGGTGTCAACAATTTTGATCTGTTGTGGATATTTATTTAGTTAAAGGGATTTTTATGTAAAAAAGATCCTTCCATCAGGTGTGGAATGATGATTTCTCTTTATCCCTTTTTGGCAATTTGAATTTGGTGATTACCTTTGTAGGCGTCTCAGAAAAGTATTGTACTTGAACCCATTGGGATTGATATTCAATCATTTGACAGAGGATATGGCTTGAACAAGTTATTTTCAACTTTTTAAAGTCAATGACTTCTCTAGTTGTTGTTAATTGTTTTATAGAAACAGGGTTGGATACCTATGTGGGGTATCACACCTTAGACTATACGGCCTAAGCATTTGCTTTCTTCTTTATATTTCTTTGTCGGAGTTAGTCATTTTTTACACTCTTGGTTGTATGTGGGGATATGTATTGAGCTATGTTTAACAAAGAGGGAATTGGTCATGTTAGGGGGAAGAGAGCATGGACAGGCATATGTTGTATTTCAACTAGTTCAGCTTTGCATAGCGGATAAGTTTCCTCGATTATATGGTTGTTTGCGGGTAGTTCTGTATGACACTTTTTGGGGATTATCTTTGATTGACTTCCAAGGGGTTTACATTTTCCCCTACTTTTTCATCTGTTTGGAGCTCCTCTTTTAGTGGGAAGGATGACGTTGTATGGTGCCGTAGGCTCTAACCATGTCGTTGTACCCGTTGGTAATTCTTGGAACCAATGTTTGTGTTTTGGTCGTCATTGTTGCAATCCTATTGGCTGTGGGAAACTTTTTCATAGAGTGGATAGTAGTGGCCATAGCTCCTAAGCTTCTTACACCGGTTCATCCTAATATGACGTTATAGGGGGAGTGGCTTTTAACGACCACAAATTCCATTGGTATAGTCCGGAGCCTTTCCGATTCTCCCATAGTCACGCTAAGGGTGACGGTTCCGATTGGGTAGCTTACTTCGTCGGAGAACCCTATCAGTGGCGTTCTGGACTCTTTAAGCTTTGCCTTTGTTTTGGCTCTTAAGTTTCAGAAACAATGTTCGTACATAACCTCATAGGAGCTTCCTCAATCGACGTAGATCCTTCGGATTAGGAATCCCTCAATCAGTGCTTCTAGTATTATAGGAGAATCGACAAGTTGACACCCGGGCATAGAAGGAAACGATATCTCATTGTCCGTCCATGGTTCTAATTGCTTGCGGAGCCTTTTCCTGTTTGTGTTTCCTCCAATCATTCCGATGATGGCTCCGAGCCTAACATGTTTTCTCTGTTCGGGTTGTATGTCGTTTATGCATTTATGTCGGCCTTCGCGGTTAGCACTAAGGTTTTGCTCTTTAGATCTTCTCTTTTGATTTCCTACCATTTGTTGGGTGGCCGATGCAAACATTTGCTCCGGTGAGGACGATGGATGGGACCTCTTTCTTAACTTTGTCTTCTTATTTGGTTTTCTATTGACCGTCCTAGACGTTTTTCCTGTTTGACTAACGAAAGTAGAAGGGGGGTGGTAGTCATTGTTGAGTGGGAAAGATATGGCGGACCCCTTGCGTAACCTCACTACTCTGTATTCTGATATTACTCTTCTAACCCTATTCATCCGGTGATTGCGAGTCAGTTATGTTTTTCACTTTTCGTCGGACTCAGGTAGATTGGGATGCCGGGTCCCACGGATGGCGCCAAATGTTGAGGTAAATTTACGTGGGTTGTTTGGGCTTGGTAAAAGTGACTTCAGTGGTGATAAATATTGAGTTCAGCTCGTTTCCTCCGAAGCTTAATCCTTCATCTTCTAGCTGAAAATAAAAAAGAACACCGTTAGCTCGCCTCGGGGTGTGAATCCGGGATCAACTCCGGCGTAAAAGTAAGTATGGTGATTGTGAGATAAATGCGGGTAATATAAACTATGGTCCGGAGTAGGTGTTGTGTGTATCGTCTTGGGGAAATGAGTCCTCCCTTTATACTATTTGGGATTCACTACAAGACATAACCGTGGGGCTTTCTCTTGATACGATCTGTCGGCTACGTGTCATTCCAAGGACAGTGGTCCTTCACAAGGACAATACCTTTTTCAGAGTGTCTTTTAATACTGTTGCATTAGGACGAATAGGACGAAGCTAATGACTTCGAACCTGATGTGTCCTTAGACACACCAGCTTCTCTGGAATTCTGGTGGTGGCTCCGGACCTGACTTGTCCTTCGACAAGTCAGCTTCTCCGGAGCACTTCTTTGGTTTTAGCCCGTGTTAGTTTAGCAGCAATATCTAAGCTACTTTCTTTGTCCGGACGTTCCGGGGGAGACTATACCTCATCAACCATCATACCCTAACTGTAACACCATGGCATCCAGCTCATCAACAGAAAAATAGTCTATATCCACAAAATCGAACATATCAGTTTTACCTTCTCGATATTTACAGTTTGGAAACTTCCTAAGTGATTCACCGTGGTGGATAAGGAGTAAAAACTTGGCTGGTTGGTGACATGGAGACATGAATAAAAAAAATTCAAACTTCATACGTTTTTCATAACCAAAACTACTTAAGGTGTTAAAAATCATTCTTGAATCAATAATAAAAATTAAGGAAAGTCATATTTTCAAGGTCAAAATTTACGGTACATGCGTTCGACTTCCTCATACATTTGCATCTTTGTTTGTTGTAGCAAAACCTGACATTTTTTCCATAAGGGTGGAGCCATTTTCTTGTCGGAACATATAAACTATGAGATCTACTTTGTATGTTCCGACAAATAGTAAGTTTCAGAGACAATGATGATTTTTTTGTGGGTGAGAGAAACTAAGAACGAGTTATGTTGGACACTCCGTAAATAGAGCGGCTTTGGGTTTAGGCGAGAACATTGACGGGATAGTTTGCCTCAGAGCATTTAACGAGGGGAGTGGTGTAAACAGTAAAAGACGAAATTGCCCTTCACACTTGAGACACGTGCAAAGAGGTTAGTATAGATAACGACCATGCTCAAAAAAGGACAAGCTGCGAATTTAGGGCATATGGGAATCAACAAAGTAGAAAATAGTAAAATGTAAATGTTGAAATTTTGCTCTATTTAGGGACCAAGATGACTTGAGTCTTTTCATTACTTCTCTTAAAGTTAGTCGTGTTATAATTATATGCGTAAGCGTATTTTTATAGGTAAATAAAAAGCGTTTCTAATATTCTATCGATATATATATATATATATTACTTATATATTATATATATATATATATCATATATATATATTTATATATATATATCCTCTCACAAAAGGTAACATATAGCAAAGTTCTTGAATTGTGAAGACTCAGATCTAACATGCCAGTACTACTCTGTGATTGAGTCTCGCCTTTCGAGAGGAAAGGAATCCGGGGGAGGAGAGTTTTCAATGAGATGGTACATCGCGGTTTATGAGACCTCTAGCTAATGTCTATCACGATATAAAACAATAAGGTTACTTAGGCTGAACGGTATGGTTGTAAACTCATCTAGGTGAGTTTACAACTCGCGCGCGAGTACCATCCCGGTCAAAAACTCACCTAGGTGAGTCCCCACTAGCTCAGTGAGTTTGGAAGAGTTTTGAAGAGTGAGTGGTGACTTACTTACCTTGTGTGAGTTTCACTTTTGTGGGGCTAACTCCTTTTTATTAAATGTATTATAATTGTTTGTGAGTGTGTGGGGTATTTAGTGGGGTATATTTTATATAAAGTGGGCATTTAAATGAAATGTGAGTTTTAGTGGTAAGGTAAATTCTTATTATGGTTGAAAGGTGAGTTGTAAGGTGAGTTTTATTTAGAGAGAGAAAGTTGATGTGGCGCTGACGTGTGAGGTGGGTTTTTCACCACCATACCATCCAGCCTTACAAAATGCAGTAATAATCATGTTTGTTGTAATTTGTGATTATTGGCTGGATGGTATGGTGGTGATAAACCTACCTGACACGTCAGCGCCACATCAGCTTTCTCTCTCCAAATAAAACTCACC
>BQNB010075465.1:0-31458 GCA_026074375.1 Tanacetum coccineum
TATGCTATGTTTTGATATATTACCCATCTTTTTAAGAACAAAGCAAATGACAAATAAAGAAATAGTTTCTAAGGCTTATTTTCCGCTACACTTATTTTGAACATTGTCCCTAATGTTCTTTGGAAGTACCCATTAAAACAGATAAAGGGAAAAGAAAACAAGTAAAAGAACCTAATACTCTCCTGGTTTACTCAATGATAGAGAAGAAACATGCAATAACTGGTTAGATCATCCTCCGAGAATCGTCCGATGAAACTTCCTAAGAACTTCCAAGCTTCTTCTCATCAAATATAACCTGTAATCAAAGACAGAGAAAACTATACCAAGCATAAAATGTGCAATTTACCAATATACAATATGAATTTAGGGTTCGAATCGATAGATAGGATGAAAAAATTGTTAAGCTTATCAAGTTTGCAAGTTTATACAGAAGAATACATATATTAAATGTTGCGCAAGTTTTACTTTCAAGAATGATTAAAAACTTTGATTTTTCTAGACCTGGGCGTTTGACGCCGTCGGGGTTTATGTGACCCCATCATAGGTGTCGTGATGATGGCGTCACTTTTTAATCATGACGCCATCTCCACCGTTTGTGAAAATGAAATCTTTATTTTTGATGATAAATTTCCTGCACTTGATTCCATACGTTAGTTCCTGTATAAATAGTTGTAAAAAACCTGAGATTTAACAATTCAATCATATGACTCGATACTGACATGAATTAATCTAAACAATTCATTAAACATGTTTGAATATGGCTCAAAAGACGGATAAATTCCCCTGCACTTATTGGTTGCAAAATACCTTTGATTGAAATTAAGACAAGGTTAAAAACAATACAAAGCATGATTACAAAATAATTCAAACATAATAAAACAAACTATGAAGAATAAAACACATATGACACTCCTAATATGTGGGAAAAGTAAATTAGGTTGCCTCCCAAGAAGCGCTTTTCTTTATTAACGAGTCTTGTAGCTAGACTCGAAGTCACACGTCCTCACATGACTTCTTCTTCGTCATCTACTCCTGTTAGGTACTCGGGTCCAAGCTCTAGGCATTCCTTATAGAATCCTAGTATCTTGCTCATCACATACTGTACTTCTCTCCTATTGTCTTCTTTGTTCCTAAGATAGACAGATTTGGTATGCTTTTTTTCTAAGTCTGGCAGTGAATCATATTATTTTATCTTATGGGGTATCTTATAGGTAACTCTATTGATCCCTCTAATGAATCTAAAAACACCTTCGGGTGGGTCATGAGTCATGTTGGATGTTTCTATAAAAGGACTCCCTAGTACCACTTATGACAACCTAGGGTCTAGAATCGAACTAATATCCTCGACAATCATGAAGTCTATGATATAGGTGAAGTTTCCTATGAAGACATGCATTCCTTTGATCCTACTTGTGAAGTTGCTAATTCCTCCATTTGCATCTTCTTTAGGGTTAAGTTTTCTTCTCATAATCTAGTTGTACATCATTCGGGTCATGATATTAAGAGGAGAGTTGAGGTCAATGTAAGCCTTTTCGACATGCACGTGTCCGATATTGCACAGGATCTTAAGGTTGTGGGGGCATCCTTCAGTGATGATAGGTTCTTTAAGAAATATTGAAAGAAGTGGGCCACTCATTAAGTACCTATGGTAGGTCAGTTCATTTCTAGCTGGGAAAGTGTTAAAGTACTCTACTACTGGTTCTTCAGTTGTCGCCCCTTCTACTTTATGAGGATCATCACATTGAGGTTCATTATCTCGTACAATTTTGATAAACATTACTTCTCCATCATCATCTTTAGAGAAGATAAATTTTGCATTAAAGGATCGAGGAACCAATCCGAGTGATTCAAGCATCGAGTTTAGCTTTCGTACCTATTCATTAGTGATGGAAGCTAATAGATTAGGTTGTAGATGTGGGTTGGAGTAGGTGTTTCCAAGGCTGCCTTCATCTTCTTGTCCTATGTCGGGCTCATTGACTTCTGATTCTTTAGGCTGCTTGGGGTAGATTGTGATGGTGTTGATCGAGCCATGGATTTGTGTTGAGCATTGCGGGTCCGTTGTTGGGTAGGAACAAGCAAACGAAACTGGATGGGTCCCTAGTTTCGAGTTCTTAACCGTATCACTAGGCAGTATGCCCGCTATTTGATCGGTGATGGCCTTCAACAAAGTGTCGATTTTGTTGGTCATCTCATTTTGCTATCGTTTAAAATTGGCTTCAAACTTGGATAGTCTGGCGTCTTAAGATGTCATGAATTCGAAGACCAATCATTTTATATTTGGTTGATTATTGAAATTTTGAGGACGGTTGTTGAAGGGACGGTTCGGGATCGAATTGGTAGGTTGGAACTAGTTAGGTGGGTTTGAGAAATTGTTTTAGGAGTTTTGAGGTTGTCTCCACCTAAGGTTCAGGTAACTTCTCCATGACGGATTATAGGTGTCACCAAGATTGTTTTGCTCAGGCTTAAAGGTGTACCACTTACCTCCTGCTTCATTGATACACGAGGACGCATACTTAACGAAGGCCTATTCGGGGTTTTTAATGCAAGTCTGAGTGTCGTGGGGACCACTACAGATTTCACACGAGGAATTCGTCTTCAAGGGTCGGTTCGGGTTCCTCTGGTTGTTGTGGTTCAGTGGCTGCATCATTGAAATGTGCCTTGGTAGCGTTGATTGATGTGGATGGTTGAGATGAGCATTGAGGATCGATAATTGGGTAAGAAAGAGCAGACGAAACTGTATGGGTCCCCAGTTTTGGGTTCTTAACCGTATCACTAGGTAGTGTGCCCGCTATTCGGTCGGTGATGGCTTTCAACACAATGTCGATTTTGTTGGTCATTCGCTTTGCTGTTTGTTTGAAGAGGGCTTCAACACCCGATAGGTCTAGCGTCCTGAGATGCCATGAATTCGGAAACCAGTCCAGACGACGGTCGGATGTACTCGGGACATCTTGAGGCAATGTGATTGCCTTGACTAGCTTAGCGAAATCCCTTGGGTCATTCCAACTTTCGTTGTCATAGAGGGCCAGGTCCTCTAACATTGCCTAGGATTCTTCTAGGTTGAGGTCACGAAGCTTACCACCGGCCGATTGGTCAATGGTTCGTCTTGTGACAGAATTGACATGGTCATAAAAAATTTGGACTTGAAGCCAAAGATTGATGCCATGATGAGGGACTTTTTGGAGGAAGTCCTTGAAATGAGTCCATGCTTTGGATAGAGATTCTCCATGATGTTGTTAGAACATCAAGATATCATTGCAGAGTTTTGCAGTCCTTTCTGGTGGATAGTATTAAGCAAGGAACCGGGTAGTAAGATCCTCCATGTGGAGATGGATCTTGCTAGAAGGCGTACAAGCCAATTACTAGCTTGATTGCGTAAGGAAAATTGAAATAAATGCAGGCGCATTCTTTCCCTGTTTTCACCGTCAATGTCAAGTGAGTCCACAAGTTTGACAAAATCATTGAGGTGTTGATTTGGATCCTCAGACCGTAGTCTATGGAATGAGCATCCGTTTTACACCAACCGGATGGTGTCAGATCGAAGAGGTACCATGTTGTTCCCTTCAGGGAGCTTGATGGTATTCCTTTAGCCCTCGTGGCTTGGTCTGGAATAGTCTCATAGAATAAGGATAGGATTCTCGTCTCCCATAGTGGTTGATAAGAATGGGTTACGAAACAAATTATACAAAGAAAAGATAGACTACAAGAAAGCTAATGTGCGGAAATTAAAGTCTTACTTGAAAGGATTCAAGTAAGTAGAACTAAGCTAAACTATGATCAAAACCTAACAATTCCCCAAGTGGTGGCGCCAAAAACTTGATGTGCGGTTGTTGTAGGACTTCTACACGAGAAGTTTTACAACTCCCTAGGCAGTGCACCTAATTGTTGTAGTGTATTATAGGCAAGACTCGGGGTTGTTTATTGTTCACTCGAGGAATAGGTTGGGAAGGCTTGATCATGGTCTAACAAAATTCTAATGGTTGAAAGAAGATTATTTTTGTATTTTTTTTGTATTTTATGAAAGCAGGTAAAATCATATAGTGAAGAGAGTGGTTTGGTTTTAGCTATTTAAACTAAATATTATTCTAAACTAACAGTGATAACAATAACATAAAAGATTGTGTCTATTTAATCATGTATTACTCCCTAGATTGCTTCTCCTAATGTTGTCGCCTTGTCACACTTGTGATGAGCTGTGTAACTATTTCCTAAATCATGAATGAATTACACGAACCCGCCGTCTACTTAGTATACTGCTAGAGCAACGTACATGTAAGGTAGTATAAAGACTATTACACGGCCCTTAGGGGTTTACTAAGTGCATGTAAAATACATTAAAAGTGGATCAACCATATTAGGGGGCAAGGTAGTATGAAGACTGTTACCCGATGATATCCTTTCTTCACAATCACGTTTCCATAGACATATCAACAGTGATTATTAATAGAAAGCTGTTTTTCTAAAGCCTAACATGCACATCTATCACAAGAGGCAACATTACTAAGATCTACATTCTAGGTTTTATACAATCATAAATAAACACACTAATAGGCTTAGCCGAGCATGTTAAGAATAAAGCAAGAACAATGAATCAAACAACACATAGACATATTGAATGATTAAGTAAATCTTACTTGATTAAAACATGAATTGGAAGAGTTACAATAAGGGTTTTAGGCCCTAAAATCGTCTCCTACAGCTGCTAAACGAACTAGGTTTCTTACCCTCTTTTTTATTCTAAAGTTACACACACAAAACCCTAAATTTAGGTTTGTATATATATGAAAATCAATACGACGGTGTTATGTTTTAGTCGTGACGCCATCGTAAAATGAATCTTCTAGATCTGCGTTTTGAGTCGGTGTGGGCTGACGTCGTCGTGAGATATGTGACACCATCACTAGATGAAGTGTGACGGCGTCATTTGGATAAGACGCGTCTCCTTGATATCTTCCTTTGATACTGGAGCAGCATGAACCTCCAATTGACTTATGAGTTTTTGGAACCTATCATAAGCCTTATCCAGACTTTCATTTGGTGCAGTGGTAAAGTTTTCAAACTGATGTTTTAAAACATTCCTCTGCATCTTTTTGGATTCATCATTTCCTCCAAACCTTGATTTGATTGCAGCCCAGAGAGATTTAGCATCTGGAACATTATGAAACTTAAGGAGATATTCATCAGGTATTGCTAACAGCAAGATGCTCTTAACTCTTTCCTGATTCCTTTTGGCAGTCAGTTGTTTGGCAGTCTTAGGAGCAGGAGGACCAGATTGTTCTCCTGCTGGTGCAACCTCTTCTTGGAGATCTCCATCGACAATTATATCCCATAGGTTATGATCTGTGTGGCAGATATATTGTCGCATTCTCATGCTCCAAATATCATATTCTCCCTTCTTGATGATAGGGATTTTCATTGCTGTTATAGTTGGTGGAGGAGAGTCTTGTTCTGTCATCTTCCTGGTTTGATTGTAAATCTGCTTCAAATAATGGAGTTCTTCTTATTCAGAGTTTCCACACAAGCTCTGATACCACTTGTTGGATCCCTTACTGAATAGATCTTGAACCTTTAGCTTGCAAAGGGTTTGTTACTTTAGATAAATCCAAAGCAACAATAATGAAACACTGATTGAACACTATTGATTATGCGGAAACTAATCAACAATGCTAAGAAGAACAGTATTAAGTAAACACAAGAGATCTTCTATCAAACTCACACTTTATATTATAACTTGAATCGTACTAGGTTACAAGCTATGATTGCTAATTGATCTCTATTGATCTATATCTATTAACTATGCCTAGGGTTCCTTTTATACACCAAGGAAACCCTAATGGGCTTACAAAACGCGTGAGGAGATAATGCATATCTATTCCTAATTTAACTCATGCATATCTTCTAACAGCACTAACTATTATATGCTAGCAGCACTAACTTACTACTAACATCACTAACTATACTAGCAGTACTAACAATGTACTGGCAGTACTAACTATACTCTAACAGTACTAAAGACTTAGTCTATTTTCTTCAATCTTTCTCAGCAGCACTAAATCTTCACTAGCAGCACCAATGTTGAACCAGCAGCAGTAAGTTGTAAAGTCTTCTAAAACCCAACAATCCTCCCCTAAACATGATGTTTACTTGTCAACCTTCATGTTTCTTCATCTTGAGCTTCTTGAACACCAGGAGGATGTATCTAAACACTTTACAACCTTTTAATCTTCAACTTTGATTAGCTTATAGTCTTTTCAGAAACACAACAAAAATACCAACTAAGTTGACTATGTAGTTTTTGGCAAACTACCAGCCATAAACGGATTTGACATTTCTTTACCAGTAGCCATTTGCTCTGGAATAGCCAATGCTTCATTGCTATAACATGGTGCACTGATAACCATATAGTTTTTAGTAAACTACCAACTATCAACGGATTTGAGATGTCTTTACCAAGAGTCGTTTGCTTTAGACTAGCCAACTCTTTATTGTGAAGCATGGTGAGTTGAGAACCATATAGTTTTTAGAAAACTATCAGCTGTAAACGGATTTGAGAAGTCTTTACCAAAAGTCGTTTGCTTCTAGACTAGCCAGTTCTTGATGTCTGTTAGACATGGTGAACTGATGACCATTTGTTGTGTGGTCAGAAAACCAACACTCAAAGATCCTTCTCACTCCCATCTTGGTTCCCAAACTCATCAATCTGCTTTTGAATGAATCTAAGCAGAGTATAAGCATCTTCACTTGTAGTCCCAACTACTAACCTTAAAGAAAGCATTCTTTCAAGAGTTTCTTGTCTGAGTGGATACTTCCTTTCTGCAAGCATATGAATCTCAGTACCATATTCCAATATCAAGGTATGAACACCACAATTTTCATATAAATCCCAGCTTTTAAGATTCCATCTTTCTTGATTTTGCCAGAAAACTAGGGTTTTAAAATGGAAAGCTAGCGGTTCTATATACTAAAACAAGGGTTTAGATCACTTTGGTTCATCCATCTTTACATCATAATAAGGTTATCTAAAACCTTATGTCTTGACTTTCATCATTTTTTTTATTTGTTTCTGTTTATATAACTATATCACCACTTAGGATTTTTAATATGTAAAACGAATTATCACTTATGTTTATGAATTTACACACTTTTCTTATGTCATATTGTTATATATATCATGGAAAATGGATTATAATTAGTTGCATAGTTGGTATTTAAGTTTAAACATGATTTTGTTTAAATTTGGGTTTTATAAAGTTATAAAACAAACTCTTTATAATGAAACACACTTGGATTATAAAAAGGTGATTTGATTTCGACTTCTATAGTAGGTTTGAATTAAATAAAAATTATCGCCTCATGGCGATTCAAAATGATTAAGAAACTCGAAAAAACCGATTTATAACGAAAAGATACGTTAAGTTACAAGTTTACGTCGAGAATTACTTTTATAAAACTATTTTTATAAATTTTACTTTTCATTACATATAGTGAAAAGTGATATTTTTAAACATCAAAAATATGATATAACTTTTAATTACGGATTTCGTACTCGATAGAATCGGTTAAAAAACGGAGCTTATAACGATATAAATATACGACGTTTACGAGTTTACGATATACAAAAATATAAAATTTTAAAAATTTTAAACTAAAAATTCCCTATTCATCAGAAACAACTAAAATTTTAAAAATGTTATTTTTGATAACTCGACTTTAAATTCGCAAATGTGGGCATTAAGCAACCGTAAGAAACGGGCTTAAATCGAGAAAGTTACGCAGTATTATTTCTAACTTGTGCACTATTTCTGTAGGTGAATAAGTGTGGTTCGTTTTTTTTTTATATAATTTTTGCGAAACATTTTTGAATCTTTTATAATAATATTATTTTTGACATCTGGTCTTAAAACTTTATAAATTTATTTTACAATAGACAATTGAACTTATATATTCGAGTATACGAGTTCACATACACGATAATATTTATGCAAATGCTATTTAAACATATTATTTGCAAAACTACAGAGGTAGACGGGGTGATGTAGCTATATAGAATCATACGTTGTAATTAGTTATCAAAGTAACATATATTACTAGGTGAGTTTCTTAATGAAGGCCTCTTCGGTGGTGGCGTATCGACGAGTTGTTGGATTTACGATTTAAAGTGTCTGCTCCGCATAGGTTCACTACAGACCTCTTAATATGATAGCCCGAACGATAGTATGATGTGCTATACGACCTATAAATAATCAAAGTGTTTTTTTTATATACGACCTATATTGGATTAGGTTGAATGCGATTCATTCGTGGTGACGCTATTTTCTATTTTGAATACTTGTTGATTACCATCACTCAGGTGGTTCGTTGCCCTTTTTTCTACGATTTTGTTTTGTTTATAATTCAGGGGGAGATTCCATGCTTGATTTCTTTGGATCACATGTTGTTTTTTCTCAAAAACTGTTATCGCTATTTCCTGATTACATTATTGCCTAATTACCCTCCTGCATAAGTCCCCTTTTATCATGAACCTGTTAATTTTTCCTGTTGGGTATTAACGCTAGTGTTTGGATAGATCTATAGGGATTGACCTTCCTCCGTCTAGGCTCGTGTGGTTTCTAGTTGCCTTGACGCATTTAACATTCGAAGAAAATTCGTGGATGTTTGGGAGCATCTGTATTGAGAAAATTCGTTAGGATGTTTTTTAACAATCTGTATCGCTGGGTTGTTGGGCACAAACCTAAGGACTGGTTTGATTAGCTGTTTATTACGTTAAGGTTCGGTGTCATGAGCTTAGTGCAATAATATATACTTAGACTTGATGAATGTGTTTCTCTTGTCTACATTACTTGTTTTGGACTTCGGAATATGTACTTAGTCCACCATTACTTAAATCTTGTGGTCCACGCTATTTCCTGATAAACCTATGAATTCACTCAACAATTTTGTTGACGTTTTAGCATGTTTTATCTCAGTGCCTGAGCATAAGCTTGGATGGGGAGCCGTGTCGGATATCTTTTAGAGGGATTTGATTTCCTTAAATTTATGAAAACTTTTGTTCTTATAAAAATCTATGTCTTTTTATCAACTATGGGATCCTAAAGTGAAAACTCTGGTCTTTGTGTAAGGACATCGAATGAAACTTATTTTTAACGTCCATTTAAGGTCGTTTTCTATATCTTGATTTTTGTACTTTGACGTAGCACCCCAATGTTACCATTCCGCTGCGACCCGATTTTGGGGGTGTTACAGATGGTACCAGAGCCAAGGTTATAGGGAACTGGGTCATTTTCAAAACCTAGTCTATAACCACAAAGTTTAAAGATTTTCTTTTCCTTCATTTTTAAATACAGAATCCTTCATCGCTTATCCGATATCCGCACGCGCAACTCCTGATCCTTGCGTACTTTTGTGATTGTCATTATTGCATTATATCTAACTAATATATTTACATAATTACTTGGTTTATAATTCGATCTCTTACGTTCTATCTTTTGATATATATTACCAATTTCTATCGGTCAATTATATATCCTGATTTAATCATAATTATTTACACCATCCTTCTATTTCTTCTCCAATTATTATCATTTGCCATGATCTGCTTATACTTTCTAATTCTTAACGAATTGTGTACTTGCGTGGCCAGAATCACTGCCGCCTAGGAGATTTTAAGAAGAAATCTGTTAAGAAGGATAGTGGATAAAAGCGTGTGGCCAAGCTATTGAAGGATTGAAAGACAAGAAGACTCAAACAATGCTGGTGGATTCTGGATCAGCAAATACTGGAGGGATGTTGCACGAGATTGAATGGAATCGTTCGTATAAGACTATTACGAACGGCAAACCTCACTCTTTCAAAGGGGACTGAAGGTGTAGTCGGACTGAAATCGTTGGTTCGAAAAAGATGGAGCAGGTGGTTTTGAGATTTGCCTAAAAAAATTTTTTGGTTTGGCTGAAAGATGACAAAGTGAAGTTTGCTATGTGGCAACATTCGCAGGGTCGTGTCTGACCTGGGTGGAACGGAAATGTTTCAAACGTTGGGACTTGCTAATGCTAATCAGCATCCTGGAGCAACGGAACAGCTATGATGGACTAGGATACTTGCCAGCAACTGAAATCCAACGGATGGAGCAAGAGCTTTGGATTCTTGACTTTGAAGGAGATGAAAAGAGGCATACAACAATCGCTTACACGAACTGGTTTTGATGCTGTTCTGAGTTCGGTGTCAACTGAAAAGAAAAAGAATTGAATATGTACATTTCGTGGATTTTCAGAGGTATCAACGGAAATGTTCCTTCTTCAAGCCTGCGATCTTTGCATGATGCAATCAACATGAGCGTGAACTGATTGAACAAGGGGTTCAGGCTATGCATTAAAGGATCGGTGTAGCAACAAAAGGAAGTGGGAAGACCCAACAAGGGGAACAAACTGATAATCACCAGCAGGCAAAACGAAGACAAGAAGATTGTAAGGTTTATGTAGCAGCCCAGCTTAAGGGTAGAGGTTACGATCGGGAATTACCATGGTGCAATAGGTGCAAGGCACATCATCAGCCAGGTCCGTGCCTCCTAGGTGTGGGAAATGTCACAAGCTTGGTCACCAGGAAGGGGAGTGTCAACTAGGATTCCTGTTGGAGGCAATTCGTACAAAATGTTTGACATGCTTTGGTGTGGGTTTCATGGGCACTACAGGGATGTGATGCCGGAGTTAAAGAACGAAACTAAGGAAACAAGCTAAAGGTACTAATGCACGTGGAATGGTGCATTGCCTTAGTAGGAGGAGAAACCATCAAAACCTTAATCAACATGGAGGATGTTTATCAATGCTTAGACTTTATTCCCTTTAGGAATTCCGTTAAATTCTTTTGAACTTTCGTCTAAATTTTCTTTTGTACTTTTGCTTAAACTTTCTGTTATGTACGAAATGATTACGAATTTATCTATCAAGTAATGTATTGTGAAAAATCGTCACCTTACCTTTATAAATTCAAAAAAAAAAAAAAACGAGTCACTAATTTTGATCGCTCAGTTAAAGCCATTTAAAAAGGAAATGCAACGAGTCTAAGCAATGTAACGAATATACTCAAAAGACATATTGAAAATAAACAAAAATAAATTTGTTGCCACAACATCCGTTTATCTATCCTTAGAAATAAGATACATAAGGGGACTTAAAGGAAATACAAGTTTTATTTCAAACCCTCCCTATCCATATATATAGTCATTAAAGCATGATCACGCCAATTGCAAGGATAATGAACGGCCACGAGAGTCTGCGTAGAATAAAGGCCATAATACTGAGTTCTTCTTCGTTAGGCAGTAGGCTAAGATAAATCGTTGTGCTATCGCAGTCGCCATCGCCAAGATCGTGATGATGTGCAACATTTTTGAGGATTGGATAAGAGAAAATGTAAGTAAAAGATTAAGTGTTGTATGGAGAAATGGAGAAGAAAATTTTGTATAAAAAGGAGGAAAGTAACCGTTGGGGGTTACTGTTTGTTTATGTTCACGACGTTGGGCGGCACTGTTCACATATATTCAAAAAAATTAAATATAAAAACAAACTAAATAATAATAATTTTTACCCTCTTTCATCAAACTTTATTTCGAAAGAAATATCCGAATCCTTTTCTCACAGATACCGTACTTTCCTCAAGTGCCGCAACTTCGAGAGCCCTTGAGGACAGGCTCTTCTAACGGGGAGACATGTAACATTTCCGTATTTTCAGGTCATTTACAACGTCATATATTTTACTAATAATTTTTTTTTCGTATGCATTTACTTTTAATTATAATAATTAAGTTAAATCGCGTAAGCTATAAATTATCAATTAATGTAAACGGACACCAAACGAATTAAAGTTTTCGTCAAGCAATCATTATATTATTTTTTCAAAAGTAATAATTAACTTTTATATTTTATTTTGGTTTGTTACGTTATTTAAACTACTGTTTCGCAATAAAATTTCGTTTTTGCACTCCCGGAACCAAAAAACATTTCTACGCTTCCAAACAAAATACCCACTGTTTTACCCAATAACATAGAAATTACAAAAAATATATCACTCTATATCCTATGTATTGCCGGAAATTCTTGCAACTTGTAACATGTATTATATCAAAACTTCATCATTTTGGTCAAATATACACCCTACTTCATTAACTCAACACATACCTTGCTTACATATTGACATAAGGGCCATTACCCCATGACCATCCTAAGGATAAGACCCATTACTATGACCATACATGTTCTTTGACTAATCTATACCCTTTTATTCATGCAAAGTAAATAGCTAAGTTCATAGAAGTAAAACACTTAGTAAATTTTCACAATCTTTCTCTCCACATCTCTATATTGCTTCGGCAATTATCAAGCACTCTACCAAATCCATAGCAATTTTATTCAACCTATACACATATATACACATCCATTATAAGATATTCTAAGGTGATCCCAAGCATTGGCTAACCTTTTTCAAGTATTAATCAAGAAAAAGTGAAAACTTGGGTTTAAAATGGAAAGCTAGGGTTTCTATATCTAACAAGGGTTTAGATACTTTGGTTATCTTTTACATCATAATAAGGTTATCTAAAAACTTTCATTTGTCTTTACTTTCTTCATTTTTATTTGTTTTCATAGTTTTATATAACTATATCACCACTTAGGTATTTTTTTAATATGTTAAAACGAGATTATCACTTCTGTTTATGAACTTTACACACTTTTCTTATGTCATATTGTTTTATATATCCCCCCCCCACCCCCCCCCCCCCCCCCCCCCCCCCCCCCCCCCCCCCCCCATGGAAAAATGGATTAATAATATGTCTGAAGTTGTTTAAGTATAAAACAATGAGTTTGTATAAATTTGGGTTTATTAATGTTAATTAAAACAAACTCTTTATAATGAAATCATTTGGATATTAAAAGGTGATTTGATTTCGTCTTCATATAGGAGGTTTGACATTACATAAAAATATTTACGCCTCATGACAGATTCCCAAAAGATATGAAACTCGAAAAATAACGAGTTTATAACGAAAAAGATACGTTAGTTACAAGTTTACGACGTGAAGAATTACTTTTATAAAACTATTTTATAAATTTTACTATTCATTACAGAAAAGTGACTATTTTTAATAACATCAAAAATATGATATAACTTTTAATTACGAATCGTACTCGTAAAAGAATCGTTAAAAACGGAGCTTTAACGAATAAAAATTCGACGTTTAAGAGTTTACGATAACAAAAACTAATAAAAAATAAGTTATATTGTTTTCTGAGAAGTTTAAAATCACTTTTCATCAGATAAAACTAATAAAATTTTTTAAAAAAATGTTTATATTTTGTTAACTCGACTTAATACGAAAATGTGGCATAAGAAACGTAAGGAAGAAACGGGCTTTAAACGGAGGAAAGTTACGCAATTATTTTCTAACTTGTGCACTATTTCCTGATGAGGTGAATAGTGTTCGGTACGTTTTTAAAATAAATTTTTGCGAAAACATTTAGAATCATTTATGATAATATTTATACATGTCTTAAACTTTTATATAATATTATTTACAAAGACAATTGAATTTTATATTCGATTATTTATACGAGTTCAAATACACGATTATATTTAGCAAATGGCATATTTAAATATTATTTCGCAAAACGAGTAGACGGTGACTGTGTTTATAGAATCTTACAGTTGTATTAGTTATCAAAAGTACTATAGTACTAGGGTTTCATATTGAGGCCTCTTCGGAGCGGTTGCGTATCGACGAGTTGTTGGATTTACGATTTAAAGTGTCCTAGCTTCCTCATAGCTTCACTACACAAAATTTTCCTTTAATTATGATAGCCCGAACGATAGTATGATGAGCTATACGACCTATAAATAATCAAAGTGTTTAGTACTTATACGACCTATATTGGATTAGGTTGCCTTCGGATTCCTTCGTGACGCGTTTTTCTATTGTGAATACTTGTTGATTTCCATTCACTCGAGGTGAGTTCATAGCCCCCTTTTCTACTATGTTGTTTTTTTAAATTCGGGGGAGATTAATGCTTGCTTTCTTTGGACACAAGTGTTTCTCAAAACTGTATGCTATTTTCCTGATGTACAATATTGCCTATGCTACCCTTCTGCCACTAAGTCCCCTTTTATCATGAACCGATAATTACCTGTTGGGTTATAAGCTAGTGTTATGGGATACGATCTATCGGGATTGTACCATCCTCGTCTGGCTGCTGAAGGTTTCTAGTTGACCATTGAGCATTTATTTAACATTCGAACCGGAATATTCGTAGGATGCTTTGGGTGCATCTGTAATTGAGAAAATTCGTAGGATGTTTTTGTAACATCTGTATCCTTGTTGGGGCACAAACCTCGAGTACTGTGTTTGTTTAAGTTTATTACGTTAAGGTTCTGGTTGTCCATGAGCTTAGTGCACTATATATTCTTAGACTTGAGAATGTGTTTCTCTTGTCTACAGTACTTGTTTTGGACTTCAGAATATTTACTTAGTTCCTCCATACTTAAATTTGTGTCCACGCTATTCCTTGAATCTAAACACTATGAATTCACTCAACATTTTGTTGAAGTTTAGCATCGTTTTCATATCAGGTGCTGAGGCATAAGCTTGGATGGGTAGCCGTGAGGATTCTATTAGAGGGATTCTGATTTCTTAAATTTAATGAAACTTTTGTCTTATAAAAATCTTAATGTCTTTTTATCAAAACTATGGGACCTAACGTGAAAACTCTGATCTTTTGTAATGACATCGAATGAAACTTATTTTTAACGTCCATTTAAGGTCGTTTTCTATATCTTGATTTTTGTACTTTGACGTAGCACCCCAATGTTACCATTCCGCTGCGACCCGATTTTGGGGGTGTTACACCTAACAATCCTCCCCTAAACTTGAACTTCACTTGTTAACTTCAAGTTTCTTTAGTTTTCTTCAGTTTGAGCTTTTGAGGATTGCATCAAAACACTTCTTTAATCTGCTCTTTGATGATCTTGAACTCTTTTGTATTCTTGGTCATCTTTAACTTCCTTTAGCTTTCAATCCTTGTCAGAACCAATTATCACCTCTGCATCACATCTACACAGCAACATCCAACTAAGTTGGCTTTGTAGTTTTTGGCAAACTACCAGCCATCAAAGGATTTGATATTTCTTTACCATGAGCCGTTTGTTATGGACTAGTCAATGCTTCATTGCAATAACAAGGTGCATTGATAACCTTATAGTTTTTAGCAAACTATCAGCTATCAATGGATTTAGGATCTCTTTACCAGTAGCCGTTCGCTCTGAAGTAGCCAACTCTTTGTTTTAAAGACATGGTGAGTTGATTACAATACAGTTTTAGGCAAACTGTCAGCCATCAACGGATTTGATATGTCTTTACCATGAGCCGTTGGCTCCCTGATGATGTGATTGTGATTAACCATGGCTTAATATCACCATGTTGAAACCATTTGCCATATAGGATTATATTACATTGAATAACATAATATGCAACGGAATAAACAAGAACATCAATGTTATGAACTAGGTTTTTCATTCAAATGATTTCCCTATTACCCCAACTATAACTTGGGGTTACACCACTAACTAATAACTATATAACTATCTAAATACTATCTATTGTGTACACACAAACACTTTTGTATTCGACTCTATCCAGTTGACCTTTTTCTATGGTTTTCTTAAACACACCGTCTTTTACCCTTTTATATAGGAGGGTTTAACAAGATACTACCTAGTAGTATTTAAGGAAACATAATTAATGATATTCAATGATATCTTTAACTTTTTCAATGCATCTCTTCTGCATTTAAATCTTCCAATATGTAGGAATACCAAAAGTGTCATATTAAGCCTTGTTTGTTTTCATTTATCTTCATTAAGCCACATGTAGTTTTGTGTTCATTCAAATCTGTAGACCCAAACACAAATGATACCATAAAACTAAACGATTACAAGAGTATTGAAGATTACAAGTTTTTTCCTATAGAATTAATTGATATGCTCGACCTCTTCTGCTCTTCTTCTCTTATGAAAATTAACTTTTATGGTTTAGGTATCAAAAATATGATTTAGCACATTGAAAAACGTTTTTGTTTTGTTCTATTTATAAGTCTGGAATTTTGATCGTTACGGCCGTATTAAACACGAGTCGATCCGGCTATTGACTGAAGGCAATACGGCGTATAAGGTTTCTTGGAGTAGCGGTCCACGTTTGATATTTCTAAAATTTTTTATTACTATATCTTTGAATACGGACGTATAGACTTCTGTGGGTTTATGGCGTTATGATCCTTGTTCCCTTTGTGGTCTTTAGTGAAGTGCAGGCACTGATACGCCTTATCTTCCTTGATGGATATGACGTATAGGATGTCAGAATAGTAATCTTCAAATGTCTTCGTTTAAGCTCCAGAATGCGTGCCGTTTTGATAATCTTCACCAAGTACTCCATAATTACTGTATATTTCTCAATTACCAACGATTAAGTAACAATTTTTGCAATAAATTATACAAAAATGGGTTATTTTTTTGGATTCATTGATGCTATAAAATAACATTATTTGATGTATCACCTATATGTGCATTTACTTTTGGCCTTATATATATGATTACTATTGCCTATACTTAAGTTTATTTTGCCTTGAGTTACATTTGTGTGCCATCATTTTGTCTTCTAATAGAGGTATGCCAATTGCTTGACTATAAAGATATTTATATAAAAAATTTCTTATCACAACACTATGTCTCACTCTGCTATCCCGATCCCTACTGACTCCACTTGTGAGAGGTTTGGATCATCGACTTCCTTTGTTATCTTATCAGCCATTGAGGCAGAGCTTACGGCTATACCTGTTGCATTACTGAGACCGATCTAGAGGCTAATGGACAGGTGGGACCATAGACGGTTCAGTTTACTGTATGTTAGGACCTTATTCTCGAGATCGACGTGAGATTGAGCCATTTGAGGCCCCTCTATCACATGATCATTGCACCAGTTTTCCCTTTTCATGTCCCTACTTTGCCTGACTATCTGTTGGAATTAAAAGTCTTCTTGATGCTGTTTGGATTCTTCCTGCTCATGTTTGTGTTAATGCTGCTCAGTTGGAGTTAGTACTACTCATGAACTTCAAAGAAAATATGCTAAGTGTTTACTACTACTAGTAGTACAAAGTTAGTACTGCTAGTGAATATTAGTATGCTGTACATGTTAGAATGCTCAAGTTGAAGTTCACTATTGTTAGTTGAATATCAAGTTAATGGCTGTGCTTGTTGTAACTGCTTATTATGATATGTTATTAGTTGTTTATAGAAAAATATTTTAGATTACTTAGGGAAGTATTGTAAGCCGGATAGGAATCCTTGATGTATAAAAGGAGCGGCATGGGCCATAGAGGGGGGGGGAGTTTGATTATTATCTTTTTATTATCTCTTTATCAATTTTCTTAGCTTCAATGGTCTTTGTAACCCTAATACTTTAGGAGTATTCGTATTTTTTTTACTAATATTGGAGCTTATTTGTTGAAATTGTATGCTTCATTACTGTTCAATTTGATAATTCTTCTTATATTAAAGATTAGATTCCGCATAATCTTTTAATACATTCAAACATAGTTCTACGATAGTTATGTTCGATTTATCTATATAAACTAAACCTATAAAACTCATGCTTTAGGAATATTCGATCTATTTAAGTTGGGATAAACAAGTGTATCAAAGATGGTGAAGTAACTGTGAATGAAGAAGAACATGTGTTTGCTAAAGATATGGATTCAAGATTCTGCACACAATAGGTGGTTTATTTCTAAAGTTCCCATGCTCAAACCTGGGAGGATTGAACAATATATCCAGATGATAGACTATGCACTGTGGGAAGTCATAGAGAATGGTGCAACCTTGACAAAAACAAAAATTATGGAAGGAGTTATTAGAGAGATGCCTATTACAACTGTTGAAGAAAAGGCTAAGAGAAGATTAGAGGTGAAAGCTAGAAGTACATTAATGATGGGCATTCCAATGAAACAATCCGTTATAGTTTAACTTTAAAAGGATGCTACAGGAAGTGCTGGAAGCTGTTGAAAAGAGATTTGGTGGGAATACAGCTATACGAAAGACTCAAAGGAATCTCTTAAAGCGCATATGAAAACTTCACTGCTCCAAGCTCAGATCAGATTTGCCTTGATCAACTTTTATAGGCTTCAAAAGCTGGAGTCAGTTGGAGATTTTGGATTAAAGCTTTACACAAGGAAGACGTTAATCAAAGTTAATAAGAAGTTTGTCACCTGAGTGGAACTACATGCTGTTGTGGGGAGGATAAAGCTGATTTAGATATAATGGAGTATGGTTTATCTCTACAACAACATCAAGGTGTATGAACCCAAAAGTTAATAGTGATGTCGAGCTTAAGTTCAAGCTATAATACAAAACATGGCCTTTTGTGTCCTCTTCAAATAACACACTCAGAGCACACTAATGAAGCAGTTTTTATACTGCTCATAGAGTTTCATACTGCTAGCACTCAAGTTAATTGCTGCTAACTTTATAATATGATAACATGAGTGATGCTGTTTTATTTGATGGCATTCTTTGCTAGTCAACCAAATAGTTCACTCAAACTTGTACTCGAGGACTTGCTAACAAAATCATCCTGACTCAGAGGGTATCAATGATTCTATTGTTCAAATCTTGTTTGGCAATGTTAAACTTCTTAATCTCAGATATGATCAACTATTAAAAGATTTAAAGAAATCTGAGTTAATGGTTTAGGTTGATAGACAGGTTTAGAGCCTAGTGGGAAGAAAAAACTTGATAGTTTATAAAGCAAGAGTCTTTTTAATTACAAGATATTAAGGGCTTAAAATTGAAATTCATATAGGAAGAAAATAACTTATTAGATGAGCTTAGGAAGAAGCTTGAAAATAGTTCCAAAATAAAAAGATGGCATTCAACTTATTGTTGATAAATTTGAACCATGCGTTAAATGTTTATACAAAGCTTCATAGAGTGTCAGATAGTTGACAATTGCAAGAAAGGTTTAGGCTATGAAAATTATAATGTAGTTCCACCTCCTTACACAGGAAATTTCATGCCTCCAACACCTGACTTGTCCTTTACTGGTTTAGATAAGTTTGTTAATAAGCCTATAGTTGAGAACTGTAAAGCTATGTCTAGTGAAGAAGAGCGTAAGGTAGTTAGAAAAAAATGATGATGCCCTATGTATTGAAGAATAGGTGTTAGATGATGAGGAAGAGGATGCGTCTCAGCCTAAAACTGAAAAGAAAACTGTTAGGCCTAGTATTGTTAAGAAAGAGTTTGTCAAATCTAAACAACAAGAAAAAACTACTAGAAAAATTGTTAAACAAGTTGAGCAACATAGGCAAAACACTCACAATCCAAGAGGCAATCAATGAAATTGGAACAATATGATGTCTTAAAAACTAGGAAGCAATTTTGAGATGTTTAATAGGCTTGTTATGTGTGTAGAAGCTTTGATCATTTGCAGGTTGATTGCAATTACCATCAAAAATAGTTTCAAAATCAAAGGATGGTAAAACCTGTTTGGAACAATTCTCAAAAGGTGAATTATCAAAACTTTGCTAAAAAGACTCAGCCTTGTGCTAAAAGGAACTTGGTTCCAAGAGCAGTACTAATGACGTCTGGTTTAGTATCAATTAATACTGCTAGACAAAATATTTCAAAAACAGCAATATTGGTTAATACTGCTAGACAAGTTAATGTTGCTTACTCAAAAACAACAGTGAATGCTGCTAGACCAATGTCATATCTTTCTAAAACAGCACATTCAACTGTTAAGAGACCCATTCATAAGAACACATCATTTAAAAACAGTAATATTAATCAAAAGGTTAATAATGTTAGGGGTAAAAAAATTTAATACTGCTAGGCTAAAAGCAGTAGTTAATGCTGTTAAGGGAAATAATTCTAATGTTGTTAAGGCCTTAGCTTGTTGGGTTTGGAAACCAAAGCATAAAATTTTAGACCATGTTTCTAAACATAACAGTGCATCAATCACCCTAAACAAGTTTGATTATATTGATGCACAAAGAAGATCCAAGTCTGTGATGGCTTGCGTCCCCAAAAGAAATTGATTTTCTTACCTAATGTGCAGGGCAATCCACAAATGGATTTACAAGATCAAGGAGTGATTGACAATAGATGCTCAAGGCACATGACAAGGAACATGTCCTATCTTATAGACTATGAAGAGATAGATGGAGGATATGTTGCTTTTGGAGGGAACCCCAAAGGAGGGAAAATCACAGGAAAAGGTACCATTAAAACTGGTAATCTAAATTTTGAAAATGTGTATTTTGTGAGAGAGTTAAAGTTTAATCTCTTTAGTGTCTCACAAATGTGTGATAAAAAGAATAATGTTCTTTTTAATGACACTGAATGTATTGTTTTATCTCCAAACTTTAAGTTAATTGATGAAAGTCAAGTTTTACTTAGAGTTCTTAGAAAGAACAATATGTATAGTGTTGATTTAAAGAACATAGTTCCTAAAGGTGGTTTAACTTTCATTTTTGTAAAAGCCACATCTGATGAATCTAAACTTTGGCATAGAAGGCTAGGTTACTTAAATCTTTAAACCATGAATAAATTAGTGAAGGGAAATCTTGTAAGAGGTTTACCTTCCAAACTTTTTGAAAATGATCAAACCTGTGTTGCTTGTCAAAAGGGAAAGCAGCACAGAGCCTCTTATAAGTCCAAAATAGAGAACTCAATCAGTCTTCCTTTATATTTGTTACATATGGACTTATTTGGTCCAACATTTGTAAAAAGCCTTATGAAGAAAATGTATTGCCTAGTTGTCACAGATGATTATAGTAGGTTTACATGGGTTTTCTTTCTAGCTACTAAAGATGAGACTAGTTGCATTCTTAAGTCCTTTATAATTTGGATAGAGAATCTAGTAGATCACAAGGTTAAGGTGATTAGATGTGATAATGGGACTGAGTTCAAAAACATAGAAATGAATCAGTTTTGTGAGATGAAGGGTATTTTGAGACAATTTAGTGTAGCTAGAACTCCTCAACAAAATAGAGTTGTTGAAAGGAGTAATAAGACACTAATTGAGGCTGCTAGGACTATGCTAGCTGATTCTAAGTTGCTAACTACTTTTTAGGCAGAAGCAGTTAATTTCATGGTAGAACACCAACTTTAAGTTTTATGAGACCATTTAGGTGTCCTGTTACCATTCTTAATACCAAGACCACTTAGGCAAATTTGATGGTAAGGCTGATGAAGGTTTCTTTGTTGGATACTCTTTGAATAGTAAAGCCTTTAGAGTATTAAATAGTAGAACAAGGATAGTGGAAAAAAACTTGCATATTAGGTTTAGTGAGAGTACACCTAATGTTGTAGGTAGTGGACCAGATTGGCTATTTGATATTGATGCACTAACAAGAACAAATAATATTGAGCCAATTGTTGCAGGAACACAGTCAGAATGGTTTTGCAGGTACAAAAGCAAGTGATAATGCAGGTCAAGCTAGAAAGGAGACAGAACCTGTCAAAAATTACATGTTAGCAACCAAGTGGCATGTTGATCTAGCATATTCCCAAGATCTAAAAGAGACTTCAAATGATGGATTCCCAAACCCTCAAGTGATGATGAAATGAAGATTGATAAAAGATTCAGAAAAGATAGTGAAGGTATTATCAAGAAAAGGAAGATAATGTTAACATGCACTAACAAAGTTAAATGCAGCTAGTAACAAATAAGTATAATGCCGCTGTGAAAAACAAGCATTAAACTTCACTTGATCCAAATATGCCTGAATTGGAAGATTATAGCATATTTGAAAGATGATGAAGATGATGGGTATAGTGGCTGACAAATGATCAAATTTAGATGAAACAATTCCAAGTCATCCTAATCCCAAACTACAAGAATTCATAAAGTATCATCCTCTTAGATACCAAGTGGATGGAGATTTGCAATCAGCTACACAGAACAAGAAAGATGTCAAGAATTTTTAAGGAACATGGGATTGTAAGTACTATTCCAACACAGAACAAACCATAAAAGACCTTCAAAAACGCTTGTTTGCATGGATTTTTTATCACAGGAAGAACCCAAAAAGGTAATTCATGCATTGAAGGATCCAAGCTGGATAGAGTCTATACAGGAAGAGCTTCTATAATTCAAGTTACAAGAAGTTTGGACTTTAGTGGATTTACCAAATGGAAAAAAGGGCTATAGCTCTAAATGAGGTTTTCAGAATACAAAGGATTAAAAGGGAATGTGTATAAAAAATAAAGCAAGATTGGTTGCTCAAGGGTATACACAAGAAGAATGGATTGACTATGATGAAGTCTTTGCTCCTGTTGCAAGAATTGAAGCAATTATACTATTTTTAGCTTATGCTTCATTTAAAGATTTTGTGGTGTATCAAATGGATGTAAAAAGTGCTTTTTCTATGGAAAGGAATTGTAGAAGAAAGGTTTGGTATGTCAAGCCACTCAGAATTAAAGATCCAAACATCCTGAATAGTATACAAGGTTGAAAAAGCACTGTATGGACTAAATCAAGCTCCCAGAGCTTGGTAATGAAACCTTTCAACATATCTATTGGACAATGGGTTTCAAAGAGGGAAAATTGACAAGACCTTATTCATCAAAAGGCACAAAGGTAAATATTTTTGCTGGTCTAAGTTATTGATGATATCATCTTTGGTTCAATAAAGAAGGAGCTATAAATAGCATTTTGAGAAGTTGATGCATGAGAAATTTCAGATGAGTTCTATGGGAGAACTTACATTCTTCTTGGGATTACAAGTGAAGCAGAAGAAGGATAGTATATTTATTAGTCAAGATATATATGTTGCTGAAATTTTAAAGAAACTTAGGTTTACAGAAGTTAAGACTGCAACACAAAGATAGAAATAACCAATGGAAACTCAAAAGCCTCTGCTCAAGGATTGAAGATGGTGACGAATGTGAAGTTCTTAATGTAAGGTTATGATAGGTTCATTGATGTACTTAAATCTTCAAGACCTGACGTCATGTTGGGTAGTTGTACCTGTGCTAGATACCAAGTCAATCCAAAGGTTTCACATCTTCATGCCGTGAAAAGGATTTTTAGGTACTTAAAAGGTCAACCAAAATTGGGCCTTTGGTATCCAAAAGATTCTCCTTTTGATTTGGTAGCATACACTATAGTGATTATGCTGGAGCAAGCTTGGATAGGAAGTCTACAACAAGAGGTTGTCAATTCCTTGGATGTAGATTAATATCATGGCAGTGCAAGAAACAGACAGTGGTTGCAAATTCCACAACAAAAGCTGAGTATGTGGCATTGCTTCAAGTTGCTGTGGACAAGTACTTTGGATTTAGAATCAACTACTTGATTATGGAAAAGCCAAGAAAAGTGGTTAAATTGATAATGGAAAAGCTGATTAAATGGCAACAGAAGTTAATTGCTATGTGACTAAGTTATTGCCTAGGCATAACTTACTACTGCTGAGTTACTACTGCTGGGTTGTTGAGGGTATTTTTCATAAATACTTCGATCAAGGGTTTCAATCAATCATTTAATCGGTTTCAATTCTCTCATCAAACTCACTAATCACAAACCCTAACTTAATTTTATCATCCATTATTAAAACCCAACACAAATGTCGACTCTAAAGTTTGCAGATACTCATAATATGGTCGCATTTTTGTCTAAAACCCACAAAGAGTGGATGGGATTGAAACAAATAGTGGATTTTTTTGAATGCACACACCAATAAAAGGTATGCATTTAACGGTTACTCCTACTAAATATATATTATCATGTGTTGAACATTCTTCTGGTCTTACTGTCAAGGCCCAAAACTTTCAATGGGAAGAACATTACATGCCCAGTAGATGCAAGAAAGATAATCATCACTGAATCATCTGTTAGAAGAGATCTTCAACTAGCAGATGAGAAGGTATTGATTGTTTACCAAATTCTACCATTTTTGAACAACTTACATTGATGGGTATGAGAAAATTTCACAAAAGCTAACTTTTTATAAACCATCTTTTCCCCATAAGGGAAATACTAATCATAACTATTTTACAGTGTCTAAGTCCAAAGACTACTGCATGGAATGAGTTTAGTAGTACTATGGCATCTGCCATTATCTGCTTAGCCACAAACCAGAAATTTAACTTTTCAAAATTGATTTTTGATAGTATGATTAGAAACTTGGATAGTAAACAAGCTAAATTTTTGATGTATCCAAGGTTTGTACAAATATTTTTGGACAAACAATTTGATGGGCTGCCAACTCATAAGAGAATTTATATTGCACCCTATCACACTAAAAAGATTTTTGGAAACATGAGAAGAATAGGCAAAGGTTTTTTCTGGTAGAAGTACACCATTATATCAAACAATGGTGGTACAAAATCAATCACAAATAGGTAAAGGTTCAACAACTCCAACTGGATTCCAACCCATGCACACACCCCCTTTTATTCAATGACCACTACCCACCTCAAAAGACATAAATAGACTAGGAAGCCTAAAAGAAAGGACACTCAGGTACCTTATGCCAAGAGATCCCTATTCGGAATTGTTTGTAAGATAAGGCTGTCTATAAGGATTGGGTGACAGTTTGAGTGAGGGCTGCCACTACAACTTTCTAGCTTAGAAGCAGAGTAGGACAGTGTACATAGAGATAAGACCCAATCCAAGGCAACAACCCAAATGAATCCTACGTTCCCTAAGAACTACATCAGTGGTGGTCCAGGTGCCAAGAAACAAGGATACTAATTCTCTAAACTAGATTTGAGAATGTAACTAAACATTCTAATCTGTTGCATTACCTGAGACCGCTCTAGAGGCGGTGGCGACCATAGACGGTTCAGTTACTGCTATGTTGGACCTTATTCTCGAGTATGACGCTGAGATTGAGCCATTTGAGGCCCCTCTTTCACCAGATCATGCACCAGTTTTCCCTTTTCATGTCCCTACTTTGCCTGACTATCTGTTGGAATTAAAAGTCTTCTTGATGCTGTTTGGATTCTTCTTGCTCATGTTTGTTCCACTGTAAAACTCTGTATTTAAGGTCACTATTTTGTTCTAAGCCTTACTTTTATTTTCTAACTTTTATAGAATTTATTTTATTACTTTTAGTCGGTTTTATTAAAATAATCATTTTCATTATTCGCGAACCATGCTTGGGATTACTATCCGTCTCGAACCCTACGTAATTAAATTTTTTTCCATAAAGTTCTCCGTTTAATGTAGCACTATTTTTATATTTTTCGTTTTTACTTCGTGGTTCCGCCTTAACTCTAGAAATATTTTTCGCTAATACCCGTTAGCCTCAAAACTACCCATCTATCTTAAAATTTATACCCTAAATACAAAAATTTATAAATTATAAAAATCAATTTGCCACTAAATTACCTCATATGAGGCATGGCATTGAGAGATGAATCAACTAGGATAAGTGTCCTAGCTAAAAGACATTGTGTCCATGCTAGATTTGATCAAAACCTCACACACATGCATCACCTCCTCATTGTTTATAAAACTCTCACTCACCTTCCTTTTTGCTCTCTTTTGCCGTACACCATCACAACAAAAACACCATTTTCCTACAAATTTTCTAGCTAAAATTTATCACTAGTTAATGCACCATTGTTAGTATCATCTTCTTAATCTTTTAAACACCATCAAGATTATCTATCATTTAGGTTAGGGGATGAATTAATTGAAGTTTTTGAAAGGTTAATATGTTGTGCAATGGAGTTGTTGTATTGGTGTTTTAGTGAATTTGGAGCTTGGTTTTGTTGGTGAATCATATTGTGGTTGATTATTTTGGCTACACTAGTTTTCTTCATTTTGTAAGCCCAAGATCTTGATTCTTGATTTTTCTTAGTCATTATAGATGCAGTTTTATTTTGATTCTGTAAAAATATGTATTTGATGATTGTGATTTGTGTATAAGAGGTTGGTATGGCTTTGCATGTAGTGTAGGATTTGATGTTTTGATGGATTTTGAGATGGATAATAGGGACTGTTTTAATTCAGTAGCAAGATAGGCTTGGTACGAATAAATTTTAGCTTGGAGCCTACTGTTAAATTATATGGGTAGATAGATATATGTTTAAGGATAATGTGGCTAATTAGATATAGCCGTAACTCATCCGGATGAGGATTTTATGGTCGTTATACGGAAACATGTCGATTCTAGAATGCCATTTGGAAAACGCGTTAAACTCCAGATTTTTGAACTAAAGTGTTGGGTTTAAAAGATAGGGTCAGTAGTAGATACATAGTGCTAACACCTCCAAAAGGATTCACTTCAATAGCTATCATGGTTTGGGATTTATAGCCGTTTCCGTAAGGGGTTTTCACTTTGTAATAATTCTGTTTTGATAGTCATGTACTAAAACGGATGTTTATTAAAATTGGTAAGTAATTAGAGGGGATTTTCATTCTAGAAACTAGACTCAAAGGTCTTTCCAGGGGTAAAAACCTCATGTTCACAGCCTTTGTAGATTGGGATTTCTGGTCAAAACGGTAAAGACGAGATTAACGTTGCTACAAAATTTAAAATGTAGTCAGTCACTAAAACGAATTTTCCCGTCAAATGGTAAACAACGAGAATGGCTAATTGGACTTTCTGAAAACTAGAAACAAAGAGATTTCCAATGGTGTAAATCTCAGGTCCATACCTATTATGGTCTAAGAGATATGGGCCCAACAAGACAGCCTAAGATAGAAAATTTATTTCAGCCCAAGGTTCTATAGAAAAAGGGGTCCAACAAGTATAATATTAAGCCCACTAATATTAAACTGGACTTAGTGAATAATATTAATAACATTACCTCAGGTTATAAGTCAATTAATAGGATTACTAATTAAACTTAAGCTTAAGTGCAAAGCCATGCTTATATCAGAAACATAACTCATGAACACTTATATTATTTTTACGTATTGGTTATATTTTATCGTTTTAAGTCATGTCACGCCTTTTAGGTGGTGCATAGAGATTTTCCCATTCGACCAAGGATTCATCTACTTTTGATCACTTTGCTCTTATGGTGAGTTCATAGCCTCGCTTTTCAAGTATTTTTCTTAAACCCCGCGAGGGAGATACATGCTAGTTTTCTAAAATGAACACAAGTAGTTTTCTTGTATGCTTGGATCCGATTAATTGCTGTATGTTGCTTGAGTAGCTTTACGTCAAAAGACCCCAATCATGACCCGTTAACTACCTATGATGGGTAGCCACTTGCACAATAAATAGCGCTATGGGTTAAGCAGCCCGGTTCGGTTTTTGGGCGTTGGATCCATTTGTAAGCAGTCCCAATGTACGGACCTATTGTGTTAAGATTTTTAGTAGGTATATGACGTAATACCTAACCTTGGGGGCAAATGATGAATATTGTTGGTATATGATTATGATTATCTTAATTATGCGAAATGGGATCGGTGGCACGAACTCAATGCAACTCTTGGTTAATAGCTTGTCTGGCCCACAAGTCTATATGATGCTTATGAATATTATAATGCTTGTGTTCAATTCTTTATCACTTATAAAACCTATGAATTCACTCAACATTTCATTGACTTTTTAGCATGTTTTATCTCAGGTAATTGAAGAATGGAGGCTTGGAGGCACTAAAAAGGAGGATTTACGCTAAACTTTTGTTCATCATTTTTAAGTCCATTCCTTAAATAAAAACTTGTTTTAGATTGTTTATGTCAAGCTTGTATGATGTTATGGGAATGATGCATTGGGACTACGCTTTTGAACTCTGAAACCAAGGAATGGAAATGTCGCACTGATTATAAAAGCGTCTCTTTTTGAGTCGTTCTTTATATTCTTGTGACTATTGTACTATGAATTTAACATCCAAATATTGGTTCCGCTGCGAGTAAATTTGGGGGTGTTAAAGATTGGTATCAAGAGACATAAGTTATAGAGAACTAGGTCGTTTTCAAAACCTAAACTATAAATTTATTTTCAAATTTTAGCGCGCAAACTCCTCGAGATGCCGGCCAAGTCGTTCTTGCAATTACGTTTCTAGCATTATATATTGCGGGTGTATTATCACTAAGTATTTATTAATAAATACTATGATATATATACTCGAGATATAATATTGATTTATATAAACATTACATATTAAAGTTTTTCATCATACTTAAAAATCTCTATCTAATTAATGACACTCCCTTCCAGAGATCAGTGAGAAATGCTTTAGAGTTGTTTAAAGCTCGAGTGTTCGTTGGTCTTTGTCTTCGTTATTTGTTGTAAGCCTTGTTCCTATCATGCTATTGTGATCTTGCTTTGACCTTTGTCATTGTCTTTATCGCTATGCCATCTTGCGATCTTATGTCTTTGACCAACAACCTCAATAACTTAGCATATATCTTGAAAGCTTTATTTTAGAGTTTGCGGAAGTCTTTGTCTTTAAATCTTGAGCTTTCTAGATAGTATGTCTTCGTAGATTGAGCATTTGAATGGGATTGAGAGGTTGCTTACCTAACCGCGTTTGACCTGCTGGTTTACGTTGAGTGATAAACAGAAAATTGGATTTGAAAATCAATCGAACGTGTCACTCGTTAAATAGTTTTTTATATCACAAGAAGAGGTCATGTTTTATCAAAAATTCAACACCGTCACTTCATTTACATGACTCAAATCGATATCCAGTTGTCACAAGTTTGATCATATATAAACACGCAAGTCCTTACCAAGAGCTTGTTGATGCTGCATCAAGCAGGATTTCCATCTTCATTGTAATACATTAGTATCACTCGATGTTCTGACAAATATCATAAGATAATTGCGTAGGAAACACATGATAACTAACTTTTGAACTTGATGATGTTCAACAAGATGTTTGAAATGTAAGGTGTCCTAGTAAAAATAGTACAAGAAAGATTGGGTTGTCAAAACTTAAACTCTCTACGCAACTATACACTAAAACTTAAACTACTTTTAGTTGGGAGTGAAACTAACAACTCTAAACCTGAATTCACGAGAGATTTTTTATTGGATCTCTTGGCGCTCTAGAAGACTCGTTCGTGCATTTTGGTTTAGTACTCGAAAGCTGGAGCATAATTGCCACCCCCCGATTCAATATCAACAATACTCGAGAGTGAGATGTCAATAGATAACGCGTTGGTATCTCCGTGGACAAATGAGACAAGTTTGCCTTTGAGTTTAGACACCCAAATGGCTGAGCAAGGGTTGTGCATTGCATCACTGGGGTCCATGATGGTCATTTTTCAAAAGTGTCCAACAATCAACTTGTGAATTCTGACAGCATATGTATTACCCGTTTCTATCATGCCTTAAGTTTGTGTGGAGGGCTTCTTTCTTTACACCCTTTATCCATACATTTCTTTTTCATTCTTCAACGCCTTCAATGCTTACCAGGACGTCATTACTAACACCTTGTTGTGATTGTTCCAGTGTTAGCTCAATCTTAGTCGGCATTATTCCCATATACATTCATCTCCAATCATACCTAAGGACTGCTATTTCTAACTTTAGATTATCCTTGGGTAGATCCTCCGGTTCTGGTTGGATCATAGGATTGATTCTTATCCTAACCACCTTATGACTTCAGAATCGTCGTGAAATTAAGATGTTGTTGGGTATAAGATCGAACCATAAAACCTTTTCTTCAGCACATTGAGTCGAATAGATCATATTTTAATTACATTTTCTCCCCTTATTTTAAATAATAAACACTTAGTTTTTGAAATACCTTGTGATTAAAATATGTTTTGAAAAATCTGTGGGAGAAAATATGGTCAGCATGAATGGTTTGGAACATTGTGATAATGTTTTGGGCTGCAACATTGGTTGTGAGCCGGCAATATGCAACAAACTTTTATTAGTCTCGGATTATTATTCTTACTATGGGCCTTATTTAGAAGACTGCAACATCGGTTGTGATCCGGCAAGAGACAGTAAACTTTTATCAGCCCACAGTTTTTATTATTATAATTATTACCTCCACCCTTTAAACGACTACCACATCGGTTGTGAGCCGACAAGAGGTAGTAAACTTTTATCAGCCCACAGTTTTTATTATTATTATTATTACCTCCACCCTTTAAACGACTGTCACATCGGTATGCGAGCCGACCATGATCCAGAAGTCTTATTTCGGCTTTGGTTTATTTCATAATTATTATTATTATAGCCAAATTTCAAGCCCTATGGTCTTTTAACAACTGCCACATCGGTATGCGAGCCGACCATGGTCCAGGAGTCTATTTCCCCACAACATTGACAAAACCTCGATGTGTACCTTAATTTCACCAGAAGGAATCTCTACGAAGTGATTTAAACTAAGAATCGCAAAAACCAAAGAAACTTTATTTATTCAACAATTATATAACATTTATTAAGCTGATGGGAGCAAAAAGCCACAATTAACCTTTATGAGCCTTAAAGAAATCCAACTATTCTATGTTTAGCATCAAAACTTATACTCTACTCTATCATCTCTTGTTCTTCACAATTTAAAATTTCTAATAAAGAAACTCGTGAATACTTAGCCTAATAAATCGAACTTCGCATATTTAAAATCAATTATGGGAACTTGCAAAGTCTTGACTTTGTTAAGCAAGATTTTCGTTTTATAGCTCCTTGTATAAAAGATTAGCAAAATCAATCTATTTAAAGTTAAGGAGAAAGCTAAGGTATAAAACCGGTCGGGTCAAATTTTACTTTTCGTTCTCACCAACGGAAAACCTACATTCGTGTCAACTATTTTCTATTTCAACTATTTATTTATATTTTTCAACATTTTTTTTATATATGAACAATAAACTAGATATTAAGACTTAAAAATTTAAAATTTTTGTGGGAAAACGGGGTACGTGAGAACAACGGGCAAAAAGTAGGTAAGATCATATCGAAGATATACTACCCCATACTAAAATTAAACATTGTCCTCAATGTTTCCTAGTCTAAGGCTTATAAACCCCATACTAGAACTCAAAAAGTCGAATGCATAATCCAAGCATGGAGAAAGTATCACAAAAATCTCAAGCCGTTTATCAAGTATGCTAAAAGATAAATGTTAGTCGATAAAAATCTAGGATCTCATATTTCCCCAAACTAATGGCAAGCAAAGGCTAGGAAGCTTGAGTGGACCGGGACAAAACACCAAACACGAGAGTCTTCAGAAATTTTTTGGGTCAATCCTACAAAAAAATCACAAGCACAAACAACAAGAATCGGAAGAGTACAAGCCTCCTCACATCACAAAAGAAATAAGAAAGAAGATAAATGGATAAGCATGGGGTGCCTCCCACGAAGCGCGTTGTTTTTGGTAACCGAGTCACATAGCTTGACTCGATCCCCGAATTCATTTGTCCTTGGAGAAAGTTTGGAGATCCTGGACTACCTTGGGTGGTAAGTCCCCTCCGAAGTAATGCTTCACATGATGACCATTAACCTTAAAGTT
>BQNB010075466.1:0-31457 GCA_026074375.1 Tanacetum coccineum
TATGGATCCGGGTGTCTAAATTAGGGGATTAAGGGCCCATTTAGAGTTTATGGACCATTTATGTAATCTTTTGAAACTTGGGGGACTTAAATGGTAATTTTGGGTTTTTGTCTTTTTGTGATTGACTTTATGTTGACCAAGGTTGACCATTTGACTAAGGCTTGACTTTTTCTGGCTTTGGCTTTGAATCCTTGGCTTCTTTTGTGCTCTTCTGATTTCCGTGTTCGTGTTTGCCTGTTTTTGACGGTTTTCTTATGATATTTGTATTATCCATACCTGCACACACAAAACACAAAAACAAGTATATTTTTGCCATTTTTACTGTGTTTTAGGTTTAATTGGGCTATTTTAGGTATAAACGGATATGTGTATTTTACACTTATCACTAGTACTCCTATGTTTGATCAATATCAAAAAAGAAACGCGATAACCCAGCTAAATCATCATTCAAGAATCGTCCCATCAGAAAATCCTAATAACTTCCGGAATCTCCTTATCTAATATAACCTTTTCATGGATTGGAGTTATATGACTAGCAAAAAATCCTACTATTCAAAAAAAATTCACCCAAAAAATGTAAGGTTCGCCCCTAGATCTTTAGGAATAAAAGCATTTGATCGTGCAAATATGAGCACGATCAGGCTTCGATGGTGATCGAAGATTTTGAGGGTGTATGTCTGCTTGCCAAGCCGTAGATAACTTGTAACAACACAAATGAAAACACTACGTTAAGTGAAGCGCAAGGGGTGTCCCTGCGAATCACCTCCGACGTGAGAGTGAGTATGTGCTTTGGGAGTAATAAGTATGTAAAAAGTATGTAGGTAAGTGTTGAGAGTGTAAACAAACCTGAAGTACATATCTATCTATTTATAGGTGATGAGAAATAGGCTGGAACATAGTACCATGATCTCTATATTGGCGGGAAAGCCTTGGTAGAGAAGGAAACATGGGTTTTGACTTGACCAAGTCTGACCTCTGCCCTAGTTTCGTCGAAGACCTTACCGCGAAGGGTGTGGGTCTTTATGGTGGTGGATTCCCATACTGATAACCATCACGAAGATGATTTTACGCCACTAGAAACTATTCGAAGGTTTTTAGGTATAATTGGGAGTAGATCCCTTTCGAGCTCGAAGGGGAGGCCTTCGAGCCGGAGGGGAAGGTACGTCATCAAGCCCCCCAGTCGAATGTGATGTATACATCTATGGATGCATTACTTTTGACTTCAAAATAAAATAGTATCGAAGCCCGATAAACACGCGTGTTGTACGTATTTAATGCTAATCTCAATTGATAGGGGGTTAGTTACATAATTATTCCAAGTCAATGAAGGGTTCACCTTGGTAATCGTAAACGTCCCATCCTTGGCTAAGATTTGAAATTCAAAATTATCCGAATATCCAGCCGCACATGTGTACGAACCGTAACTTACTCCTTCCGTTATATAAAGAAGTTACCATTAAACCTTATTTTCACCCTTACCTTGCCTCGCTTATTTGATCTTAATTACTGAATCTTCTACCTGCAAGGTAATTATTTTTCCCTTTATTCTTCAAATGGATGCCAAATTTATTATCGGATCCCAAACATGTACTCTTGCAAAGAGTGAATTATCACAATTGGTTGCCGATTACAACATTCCTCAAAATGTCAAAGTCTTACTTCCAAAGAGAACACAAACTATCTTTGATGCTCCACTTGGCTATGTCGACCTATATACCTGATGACATCAAATAACGTCTATTTTATTGCATCATTTATCCCATGTTATTAACCTATTTTGTATAGTTATTGCAAAGAATTGTTACTTAATCATTTATATTTGAGAATTGCAGTAATTATGGAGTAATTGGTGAAAGTTAGCAAAAGGCGCGCATTTTGGAGCTTAGATGAAGATATTTTGAAGATTACTATTCTGAAGACCAATACACCGTATCCATCAAAGAAGATACGGCGTATCCGTGCATGCACTCACAAAAGACCACAGAAGGATAAAGATCAATACGCCGTATCTAGAGAGACTCAATACGCCGTATTCAAGATATAGTATTTAAATATTCTGAAAGATATCAAGCGTGGTCCCTACTCCAAGAAATCCCCAATACGCCGTATCCAATCGACTTCCAGACCTTATAAATAGAAAACTCAAAAATGAGTTTTGAGTGTGCTAAATCATATTCTCGATACCTAAACCATAAAAGTCGATTTTTAGAAGAGAAAAAGAGCAGAAGAGGTCGAGCAAAGTTATCAATTCCATAGAAGACGTCGTGTAATTCCATATACTTTAGTAATCGTTTAGTTTTTGGTATCATTCGTTAAGTTGGTTAGTTTACCTTGGCTAAATAATTGCTTTTGTATTTATTATGACGTTTGAAGGCTAATACCTTCGGGTATTAGCCATTATTATGAAGATCTGAATGTTTGGTATTTGTTTATCTTGATTTCTTGATTTATTGTTGTATGCTTGTTTATGTTTATCAATTTATACTTATTTACGCACTTTTGTATGTGACCTATCATTCAACTGGATCTAGTGAAGCGGACCAAGTAGATATAGAGTCCGAGATAGCTCTCCATATAGTGATTTATACATCTAGAATTATAGTTACACAAATATTGTCCTTCTAAGTCTGTGTCTAGGATACGCTTCAGGCTTAACTAGTTAATTGGATATTTCCAATGGTTTATTGATCGTGTTGACTAGCATGTGACCTAGATAATTCAACAAGTAACGTTCTGATTCCATTGGATAGTTGGACAAGTGGACTACTATTGTATAAAATGCCATTAAGCGGTAAGTGGGTAAGTCTCTATGAGCTAGGGTTTAACAAGATCACCATTGCTTTAATCCCTAAGATAGATTATAATCAGCAAATAAGGATGCTTTATGCGGATGCTTTAATTATGACAGAATTAATGTGTCTAGGTCTTAGGATGATGTAATGCCTAAGTCTTAAGAATGATATGCCACCTCAAGAGAAGAAATCATTGCACTTAATAAACAAACCAATTTTCTAATTAGATTAATAATGGTTAATACAATTTTCTTATATAAGGTTCGACCGCTCTTTTATCTTTTGTTAATTAGCTTGCGTGGGTAAAAGTGCCTTGAATTGATTGTAGTCACCAACCAAACCGTGCCAGCCTCTCAGGCTGAAAACCCCCTTTTCTCGTTAGAATTAGGATTTAGACTGACATAGGTTTAACATAGGTTTAGAATAGAATATGTGGAAAACATAGAGAGGGGGTGAATACATTTTCGTTTAAAAATAAAAAACTTTTCGTATCAAATCAGGATCAATGCTGACGTAATTTGAAAAGTACCAAACATATTCTTGGCTTATAGAAAGCATATAGAATAACCAAAGTAGTCCAACCAAATAATAAACATCAAGAGTACATCAAAAATAGTTTAAACACCAATGCTCACACGTACTAAGCCTTAACCTTTTTGCCGAACTAAGATTTTAGACCATGACGATTGCATTCATAGATCACAATAACATACAACATGCATTATTATGCAAGCAAATATGTAAAGACATTAATGTAAATAAGGGTAATTCAATTATGTTAAGAAGAAATGCAATCAACTGGACACGATGATTTATAGTGGTTCAGTCACGGAGCTCCTCTCCGCCCTACTCCACTCCCCAAGTAAACCCCACAACTGAGAGTTACTTCACTTGTCAACAAGCTCCCTTCTTGGGGCGGAGAAAACCTTACACAACGTTGCTTACACTTTTTCCGGTACAAAGCTAAATACCGAGTTCTTACACACCGGGTAGAACCAACCCATCATCGCTTACACTTTATCCGGTACAAAGCTAGATATAGAGTCCTTACACACCAGGTAGAACCAACCCAAACCCAAACATAACAAATCATGTGTTATATGGCACAATCACATAAACCTATCTAATCCTATTTGGTGATCACAATATGGGATTATAGATGATCCAAGACAATGTGTCTAATTGGATACAAATGCCTAATCTAAATAAACTTCCATTAATGGAAGCCTTCAAATGGATGATGATGATGATGATGATGAGATCTCTAATTATGTGGATCTTCATAAGTATATGCTTGGTGGTGGATGGAAAGGGCAAGATCTTCAAGGCTTGCTTTGAGTGGGATCATCATAGAAGTTATGCTTACTAACAAAATGAAAGTTAGAAGCCATTCTGATAATATGCAAATTGGAAAGTGATTAATGAGTGTGTTTCTTACTATTAAATGTCCTAAACTAGAGAGAAAGTGTGTGTAAAAGGGGTTGAAAAAAAGTGTGTTTTGATGATAAAAAACAGAGTGGAAAAACCTCCCTATTCATAGAAAAGTAAATGGCACCGGGTGACACTGGTAGCAATGCATAGGCTTAGAAAGCCCACTTGGCACCGGCGGATCCGGCCACTGTAAACAAAATCAAATTATTGATTGCATAATCTTTAAAGATTTATGTAAATCTTCGGAGAGATTTTTTTCAGATTTAGTTGATGTTAATGCATGATGTAAAAATTCAATTTTCTATTTTATTTTCCTAAAGTAAAAAATAACTTGTATATTTAAAGTGTAAGTAAACTTTTGTAAAGTAAAATGTCTATTTGAGTGCTTGTCAAAATAAAGTTTACTTGTTTAAATAGAATACTTGTAGATGCAAATATGAAATGAGGTTTGATCATAACTTTGGCAACATAACAAACCATGAAGAACCTTGTGTTGTAACATACGAGGATTCGAGACATCGAGAGTTGTTGATGTATGTTGAGACAAAATATCATGACGAGTAACTTGTACATTTTACGTTATGTATTACAAGTTACATGTTTTTCATTATCAAAACAAAAGAGAATGTGTAGATTAAATATCGTAATATTTGCACTAACAATCTCCCCCTTTTTGATGATGACAAACAAATGTGTAAACGTAATATATCGTAGGATGTAAAGTTACTTGTATCTGCTTACTACCTTTACATTACCTTCTTCGTTTACACTCTTCTCCCCTTTTTGTCGAAGCAAAAAAGGTGTGTCCTTGGAGTTTAACTTCATTCATCCCAAAAAGACGAGCTTGCATCATCCCTAGTAAAGTTTATTTGCCTACTTCAATCCTTTATGATTGTTGAATCCTCTAGGTTATTTTCTTGGGTTTTATAGAGAATCCTGAAAGTTAAACCTAAAACATGGTTAGTTTAGTGCAATTTTTTTTTTTATGAATACTATATGATGCAAGAAAATGACATCTTCGCAAGGATTGAGAAGTGTAAGAATGATGATGAATGCTGTACATGCTCCCCCTTGGACGACATGCTCCCCTAGAATTGAGGCGTCAAGTATATGATGAAAAATCATATGTTACTCTTTGAATGAATAAGAAGAAGAATCAAGATCAAGACATTTTTGAGGCGTGCTTGAAACTTTCGCGTATTTGGCAATTCTTTTCTTGAAGTGAATTACCTACACAAGATTTAGAAAGAGATGCTAGAGAGAGAGATTAGTTGATTAGAGAGAAGATTATATGAGAAAGATGTGTCAAAACATAAGAAATAGCTTTAAATGCTCGACGAAAGCTCCCCCTTGCTTGAGGGTGTCAAGTATGATCCTACAAAACAAAAATTAGTGCAATAATAGGTTTTGTCCTTAGACAAATATGGTCTATATTACAACCAAAATGTAAAGACGACTTAATATGATGAATGCTCCCCCTTGCTCGAGGGCGTCAAGATGATCCTACAAAAAGGAAAAAGAATGATGCAAACTTCATCCTTGGATGAGTAATCCATAGACCACAAGGTTGTATATACTTGAACCTAAAAAGAGATGATATGAGAAGGAAAATTTCATCCGTAGACGGGAATGCCGAACATACTAAAGGTAGTAAGGGTGTGTTTGAGAATGAGATGCACTTCATTACAAAATTCACTTGGCTTTTGACAAAAGAGGCTTACGAGTTTCAAGATATGTGAGAAGATAAGTTCGATTGGGTCAGAGATTATTGCAAGTTATGAGGATTGTTTGGATGGAGAAGGTGAGGTGAAGATTGAATCAATGGGTAGAGGTGTTGTTTTATGAGTGGTCAATAAATCACTATTGCGATGAATTGGTGAAATGATCAGTGAAAGAGGGAAAGTTAAGATTGGAGAAGTTGGTAGAGGTCCCGATGTATAGTCCGATGGAGGTGAGAAAGGTTGGTAGGGAGGTGACGATGTTCGCGAATTGTTGAAATAACATGGCCTAGCGCTTATTCTAGTGGTTCTTTTGAGGTTGACTTTGTTTTCTTTAGGCATAGTGTAAAAAGGATGATGAGAAGAAGATGAGAATGAGTTCCTTTTATAGAAGAATTTTGAGAAGGTTTTAATGCATTTTTTTTACTTGTTTAGGAAGAATCTAATGATTAGATTATGTTAGAGGTCAACTTCTATTATTAGGGACTAAGTGATGTGACATGGAGTGATGTGACTAGGGACAAGGTGAGGTCATGGTGGTGGAGTTGACTTTTGATGTGATCAAATAGTTTGCTTGGATGAGATTCTAGGAGAGTTGATGGTGAGGATGGAATAAGGACTATTAGTGATGATGGAGGATTGAGACATATTTGTGATGATGGAGGGACGATTAGGTTGCCAGTTGGTAGAGATAGTGGTTGATTGTGAAAAGACTTATCATGATTTTTCTCGTAAGAAAGGCTTAATGGATGACTCAATATTGATAGATGCACGAAGGTTTATCTCAAAACCTTACCTTGTTGGTTGATGAAGAAATTGAGAAGATAGACATGATAAATTTATAAGTAGTGAAGTACTGGGGGGAGAAGGGTGATAACCAATGCAAGCACAATTAACAAAGTATTTTTTTTTTTTTTTTGCTTTATCTTGTCTTTCTTTTTCTTTCCTTATTGCTTTTCTTTTTTGCTCCTTTATTGCTTTTTCTCTTCTCTGTTTTCTGTTGTTGCTTTCTTTCTCTTTTTTTTTTTTGCTGTTTTTTTTTTGCATGTAATGAACAGTAATGAGAGATATAGATTGGTGTTGATAAGAGCAAAAATTAACTTGATGAAGAAAAATGATCTTTACCAACCTACACAAAAGGAGTTAGTGTACATTAAAATAAGAGCAAGAATCTCATTTTAACACATGAAGATCAAACATACAAACACTTACGAATGAAACTTGGTCAAGTATTATCACCGAAGTGGACTAAACAAGCATAACTCTTATATAGACATATAAAAACAGAATATGTTCGCATATATAGACAACATTAGCAAATTTCTTTAAGCTAAGAGAGGAGGAGGGAAAAAGTTGAAACTAGCTTAAACAGTTAGTCTTATGGAAGAGATTCAACGGTTAGGACATATGATTTTACACTATACTAGACATAGACAATCGAGACACATGATTAGCATAAAGATCAGTATAAGCAATTTAGAAATCAACAAGCATTCAAGAATTCCAAACATAAATGATACAGAAAAAGAAACATTCATACATGAAGCCATTTCCACATTTGGTCAACCAACACAAGGCATAACAAAGAAGATATTTTAGATTATAAAAAACAATTGCACTACAATGTTGCGAAGATTTGCGACGAAGGAAACAAATAAGCACGAGATCTCATATTGCATTTGAGTTCGTTCATTTGTCAAAAATAAGTATCAACCTTGTTGTATTGTTCATTCGCTTGTTTGTCGATTTTGGTTCTTAATTAAAAACATTAGGTTTTTAAAAAGAAGATCCTAAACTTCTACAAGTATATAAAAAAATGCTTTGACATAATATGAGTGCACAAGTAGCAAATAAATCATGTAACATTGACATATAAGGAGAAACATGAGGGATATTCATGTATGACTATGATTTGAGCATGCATTAAATAGAATGCCATTTCAAATTAGAATAAAGAATGCCAACAAGGAATAAGAACTATCAAGCCTAGACATATTCATATCAAAAATCACCATGAAAAAAAAGATCATACAAGACATCATATAAGAGACACAATTACTTCTAATGCAAGCATCATGTAAATCATGTTTATTCCTTGACATTTAGAAACACAAATAAAAAAAATGAAATAAAACCTCTCTACGGTTTATGCATTTTTCAATTAATCAAATTGTTACCTAATTACTGAGATAATGACAAAGCAAATAATTAAACAAGAACATATAATCAACACATGAGTATGCAAAGCATGTTGTTACGATAAATTAACAAAGGAAGGGTCATATTTACAACTAGTATAGAAAGCATATCATTAGTGATGTTTGGGAGATGGAGAGCAAGATGGTGAACTAGTGGTTATAGAGGATTGACAAGATGAAATGACACTGTCAAAAATGTGTAGATAATTTTAATGAAGTATATTTGAAACGTCCCTGCCTTTTTTTTGCAAGACTAAGAATGTTTAAAACCTTAGGCGGAAACGCCATGATCAAAAATTGACCTTTTGTTAAAAAGTTGAGAAAAATATTTTACAAATCCATTGAGACCATATTTTCATAAAACAATTTTGAATGGGTCCTAAATATTATCTGTTCAGGTCATCGTAATCTAGAGGGTCATGTAGTGAACCGCTAATGAGGAGCCAGGACACTTTAAATCGTAAATCCACAACTCGTCGATACGACACCCCGTGAGAGGCTCATTATGATTATGAAAATTCCCTAGTAATTTAGTACTTGGGTATTTTAAGTTATATGTGTACGGAGTAATTTAACAAGAGCTTTCGGAATTTCTTCTAAATACATGCTTAAATATCGAAATCACACTGGTAAAATGAAAGCGCTTACGTTTTTATGGGTTTTGCCAAACACTAGTGTTGACCCGTATTAACCAAAAAAATAATTTATTACTGTGATCCGTTTTGAGAAAATACTTTTAAAAAATAAATGACATCATTACATTCATCTTTGCTTGAGTATTCCGGATGATACATTCAAGTTGTCAATCACACTTTCAAGGCATAAGAAAATTACTTTAAACTAACTTACTTAAAGTCCTATGATATAAGGTGATGCAAGAGTTGATATTTTAAACGCAAAGAAATATAAGTATGGCCTATAAAATTATGTTTGATCTGCCGAGGATAATTCTTCATTAGGCAAAAAAACATGGAATAGACAAATAAAAAGAGCAACTTAGCATAGCAACAGACTTATGAGGAATCAAAATACAAGCAACAAAAACACAATATGGAAAAACAGGAAAAGGAAAACAAGTGACATGCTTACTAGCATACTTGGTCTTATCTCAAGATTTGTAAAAGAATTGAGATGATGCGAGAAAGTTGACAAAGCAAAATTCAAATGGAAGAGATATATGCCTATTTGAGGTGCACGAGATCTAGCATAAGCCCTATTGTGCAAAAAACATGAAGACGACAAATACACACAAGTATCATGGCATCTCAAATAACAAGATCACATACAGGAAGCAAAGAGTATATGAAACTAAATAAGATGAAACAAGTAATCATATAGCATATCACACATTATATTCATATCATTACTAATATGAGATGACAAATTCATTTACTGAAATTCGTTTTGACAAGTTATGAGTTAACAAACACTCCTTTAGAAACCATATTATTTTCTTTAAGCCTCTAATTGACATTAACAAGCGGGGAAACAAACAATGAAACGGTTTGTGACAATTTATATTTTCAAAAATAAGCATGGCTCAAATATAATGAGGATAGGCATACAATTAATATATACCAAAGCTCAATGCCACAACAGCAGCAAATAATCGTTATACTCGTATATACGAAAAAAATTCTTTTCGTCCTTGTGTTTGAGTAACCGTTGTATACCAAAGCTTGATTAATACCAAAAATACTTTTATTTTAAAGAGGAATATATTAATGTTCAGGATACCATCCCAAGTTTGCTAGACTAAAATAGTTTGAGTTTTTTATGTTATACGAAATTGAAAATTTTGGAAACTTTGTTTGTATTTTGAAATTTAGATTTACTTGAACCTATATTCAGTTCCTCTAACTAATTCTATTAGAAAGTGATCAATATCTTCGAAAACGGTAGGTGGCACGACTCGTACGAATTTACGGTTTGTATTTTACGGGCTTTTGAAGTTGACAAAAATTTTGAAAAGCGTATTGTAGAACCGGCTAGCCGGTGCTGTTCCTACAAAGGCACCGACTTGTTGTCGAACAGAACCGGCTGGTCTGATCGATTTTTCAAAAAACTCATATTTTGACCCGACGAAAAGGTATAACACTTGGTAGGCTTTAAGGTAAGTTTTATATGACAAATTTTAGACATTATTCAAGCTTGTATAACAAAGATATTCAAGAAACAAGACTTCTCTAACAGGGCAGCTGAAGCACACATACATGGCCGTAACGACGGAATAGACATGTGTGTTCGATCACATCCATATTCGAATTTAATCAATGGTTAGGATGAAGAATGATATAGGGTAGTGTGGAAAACGTAGAGGGGGGTGAATACGTTTTCGTTTAAAAATCAAAAACTTTTCGTATCAAATCCCCGATCAATCGCGACGTAATATGAAAAGTACCAAACATATTCATGTCTATATGAAAGCATAGAATAACCAAGTAGTCACAACACAATCATAAACATCAAGAGTACATCAAACAATAGTTTAAACACAAAGCTCACACGTACTAAGCCTTAACTTTTCTGCAACTAAGATGTTTAGACTATGCGATGCATTCATGATCACAATCAACACACAACAAGCATATTATGCAAGCAAAAATGTAAAGACATAAATGTAAATAAAGGGTAATGCAAAATGTAAGAGGAAATGCAAACCGGACACGATGATTTATAGTGGTTCGGTCACGGAGCTCCTCTCCGCCCTACTCCACTCCCCAAGTACCCAACTTGAGAGTTACTTCACTAGATCAACAAGCTCCCTTCTTGGCGGAGAAAACCTTACACAACGTTGCTTACACTTTTTCTGGTACAAAGCTAAATACCGAGTTCTTACACACCGGGTAGAACCAACCCAAAAACCCCGTTATGTTTTATGGCCCAACATAACAAACCTTGTGTTTTATGGCACAAACACATAAACCATCTAATCCTATTTGGTGATACAAAATGTGATTACAATGATGATCCAAGACAATGTGTCTAATGGATACAAATGCCTAATCTAAATAAACTTTCATTAATGGGAAGCCTTCAAATGGATGATGATGATGATGAGATCTCTAATTATGTAGATCTTCATATGTATATGCTTGGTGGTGGATGGAAATGGCAAGATCTTCAAGGCTTGCTTTGGTGGATCATCATAGAAGTATGCTTACAACAAAATGAAAGTTAGAAGCATTATGATCATATGCAAAATGGAAGTGATTAATGAGTGTGTTTCTACATATCTAAATGTCCTAAAACTAGAGAGAAAGTGTGTGTAAAAGGGGTGAAAAAGTGTGTTTTTAGTGATGAAAATCGGAGTGAAAGGCTCCTCTATTTATAGAAAAAGCTGAATGGCACCGGCTAAAGGCACCGGCCAACAGTAAGGGCACCGGCTTGTAAACCAAAGGCACCGGCCAACAGTAACAAAATCCAAATTTTGATTTGCAAAATCTTGAAAGATCTTATGTAATCTTGGAGAGATTTTTTTCAGATTTAGATGATGTAATGCATGATGTAAAAAATCATTTTCTATTCTATTTTCCTAAAGTAAAAAATAAAAAAGTAATTGTAATTTAATGGGTAAGTAAACTTTTTTGTAGTTAAAAATGTCTAGTTTTACTTAGTTTAAATAAATTTACTTTGTAGATGCAAATTGTGATAATGACGTTTTGATCATTAATGCCAACATAACAAACATATACGAACCTGTGTTGTAACATACGAGGATTTGAGACGTCGAGAGTTGTTGATGTATGTTGAGACAAAATATGATGACGAGTAACTTGTACATTTTACGTTATGTATTACAAGTAACATGTTTGTCATTATCAAAACAAAAGAGAATGTGTAGATTAAATATCATAATATTTGCACTAACAATCTCCCCCTTTTTGATGATGACAAACAAATGTGTAAACGTAATATATCATAAGATGTAAAGTTACTTGTATCCGCTTACCACCTTTCTTAACCTTTTTTCGTTTACACTCTTCTCCCCTTTTGTCGATGCAAAAAGGGTGTGTCCTTGGAGTTTAACTTCATTCATCCTAAAAAGACGAGCTTGCATCATCCCTAGTGAAGTTTATTTGCCTACTTCAATCTTTTATTATTATTGAATTCTCTAGGTTATTTTCCTTGGTTTATAGCAGATCCTTGGATCTAATTTGAAAGCTTAACCTAAATTTTGGTCTGTAATGTTGCAACATAAAAAAATTATGAAAACTATATCGATGTAAGGAAAAATGACATATTCGCAAAGGATTGTAGAAGAGTAAGAATGATGATGAAAAATGACATCTTCACGTATTTGGCAATTCCTTTCTTGAAGTGAATTACCTACACAAGATTTAGAAAGAGATGCTAGAGAGAGATCAGTTGATTAGAGAGAAGATTAGATGAGAAGTTGTCGTGAAAACATAGAAATGGCCTGTTTCGAAGAGAGAGTAAGAATTATGGTGAGTGCGCCGCATGCTCCCTTAACGATGGGCTCCTCCCTTGTTCGAGGGTTCAAGATATGATTAAAAAAAGCTACAAACAAAAATTAGTGCAAAACTAGATTCGTCCTTGGACGAGTAAAATATATACAACACAGTGTATATAAGATGCATGCTATGAAAGCTCGACGGAAGCTCCCCCTTGCTCGAGGACATCAAGTATGATCCAACAAAATAAAAAATTAATGCAATAATAGCTTTTATCCAATTGTTAAATTATGTCATATTCCAACAAGTGTATAGATGACTCAATATGATTTCTTGACGAATGCTTCCCCTTGCTCGAGGGCGTCAAAATGAACCTACAAAAAGAAAAAAGAATGATGCAGACTTCATCCTTAGATGAGTAAGCCATAGACCATAAGGAGTATATGCTTGAACCTACAAAAGAAAATTTAGTGTAATTTCATCTTTCGAGGAAGTCATATAAAACAAGATGCAATATGATTCTCTAAAACTAGAATGCAATATGATTTTCCAAAAGAAACTCTTAGAAAAGTAAAATAGAAGTAAAATAATGTCAAAGACTATAATCCTACTACTTACATCATCGAGGTTGTTTTTAGTGGCGAGGTTGTTAGTGTTTTGTAAGGATTGTTGGAATGGGAGCCATTTCATACGAAATTCATTTTGGCTTATGAAAACATAGGAAGTGAGCATTATGGGATATGTGTATGCAATTTGATTTGTTATTTTTTGTTTTTGGACTCTAAGATGCCTATGTATTTGGAGTAGGGTGAGGGAGGAAGTGGGAAGTGATGGTTCTAACTCCGAAGTTGGCAAAAGAAAAGTAGAGTTCATGGGGAGAATAAGAGGTGGCTCATTTGCCAAACGTTTAATGGTTGCAAGGGATGGTCTAGGAGGTGATGGATTTGTTGTTGATGGTGGAAGATCATCTAGCAAATCAAGGAAAGATGAAGAAGATGGTGGAGTAGAGAACAAGAGTTCAATGGGATCAAGGTTAATAGCTACCGATGAGGTGAGCTTGGATGGTTGAGTAGGAGCGGGTGGTGGCGAAGTCAATAGAGGAGGAGTTGACTTAGGAGTAAGCAAATAATTTTCATTGGAGTTAATTGTTAAAGATAGTGGTGGAGTGATTATTGGAGAAGTTGGTGGAGAGTGCTCACCAAGCCTTTTGATCTAAACCCTTAATTTTTGTACTAGCCCCATCAACGAATGAAAATTCCTATGATTGCCAACTTGGAATGTCGGGTGTGGGGTTTGGGTTTAGCTTTGTCGTGTTGCAGGGAAGGAAAGGGATAGAGGTGGGCGATGATGAATAGTAAATGGCGGGTATTGGTTTATGGTTTGATTTGTGTCGTAGTTGCCCCCAGAAATTGGTAAAAGTTTACACCGTTAGTCCTTAAAGGACTAACAACGTTAGTCCTTGAGGACTAACATTGTAAAGGGTGTAAAGGGTTAATGGGATAACGAGTGTTAAGTTAGTTTTGGGTTAAAGTGGGCTTGTTGTTTGGGCCGGGTATATATATAAAAAGGTTTTGGGTTATTTTAAAGGTTTAAATGGTTTAAGGCTTATAAGTGTGTAGTGGGCTGACCCGGCCCATTAGATGGGTACAGGTTGGCCCATTAACTTTTTCTTCGGTTACGGCTTCGGTTTTGACCTTTGACTTTTCCGGGGTTGACTTTGGTTGACTTTTGACTTTGACTTTTGCTTCACGCTCTTTCCGTTCTCGTGCTCGGTTTTATCGTTTTGGATTCATTTTTTTCCTTTTCTTAGATATCCGCTACCTGCACAATACAAATGCAAAACATACAAATACAATTTATTTTTGGTACGTTTTTGGTCATTTAAGCACGTTTTTAATGGAAAATGGTATGTGTATTTAAGCACATACCAAAGAGATTTAACGGTTAGGACATATGATTTTACACTATACTAGACATAGTCAATCGAGACGCATGATTAGCATAAAGATCAAGCATAAGCAATTTAGACAACAAACAAGCATTCAAGAATTCAAACATAAATGATACAAGAAAAAGAAACATTCATACAAGAGCATGTTCCAAATAGTTCAACCAAACACAAGCATAAGAAAGAAGATCATTTAGATTAGAAAAAACAATTGCACTAACAATGATGCAAAAGATTTGCGACAAAGGAAACAAATAAGCACGAGATCTCATATTGCATTTGAGTTCGTTCATTTGTCAAAAATAAGTATCAACCTTGTTGTATTGTTCATTCGCTTGTTTGTCGATTTTTGTTCTTAATTAAAACAATAAGGTTTCAAAAAGAAGATCCTAAACTTCTACAAGTATATAAAAAAAATTGCTTTGACATAATATATGTGCACAAGTAGCAAATAAATCATGTAACATTGACATATAAGGAGAAACATGAGAATATCATGTAAACTATGATTGAGCATGCATAAACTAGAATGCCATACGAATAGAATAAAAGAATGCCAACAAGGAATAAGAACTAGCAAGCCTAGACATATTCATATCAAAATCACCATGAAAAAAAATGAGATCATACAAGAGACACAATTACTTCTAATGCAAGCATCATGTAAATCATGTTTATTCCTTGACATTTAGAAACACAAATAAAAAATGAAATAGAACCTCTCTACGGTTTATGCATTTTTTAATTAATCAAATTGTTACCTAATTACTGAGATAATGACAAAGCAAATAATTAAACAAGAACATATAATCAACACATGAGTATGCAAAGCATGTTGTTACGATAAATTAACAAAGGAAGGGTCATATTTACAACTAGTATAGAAAGCATATCATTAGTGATGTTTGGGAGATGGTGAACTAGTGGTTATAGAGGATTGACAAGATGAAATGACACTGTCAAAAATGTGTAGATAATTTTAATGAAGTATATTTGAAACGTCCCCTTTTTTTGGCAAGACTAAGAATGTTTAAAACCTTAGGAGGAAACGCCATGATCAAAAATTAACCTTTTGTTAAAAAGTTGAGAAAAATATTTTACAAATCCATTAAGACCATATTTTCATAAAACAATTTTGAATGGGTCATCATACTATCGTTCGGGCTATCATAATCTAGAGGTCATGTAGTGAACGTATGAGGAGCTAGGACACTTTAAATCGTAAATCCACAACTCGTCGATACGACACATCGGAGAGGCCTCATATGATTATGAAATTCCCTAGTAATATAGTACTTGGTATTTATAAGTTATATGTGAAAGAGTAATTAACAAGAGCTTCCGGAATTTATTCTTAAAATACATGCTTAAATATCAAAGACACACTTGGTCAAAATGAAGGGCGGAATCGTTCTTTATGGGTTTTGCCAAACACTAGTTGATAAGTGTAAAATACACATATCCGTTAATACCTAAAATGACCCAATTAAACCCAAAACACAGTAAAAAATGGCAAAAATATACTTGTTTTTTTGTTCTGTGTGTGCAGGTACGGATATATGAAAAATCACATGAAAACCGTCAAAAAACGGGCAAACAAGGACACAAGAACGGAAGAGTGAACAAAAGCCGGAAGCCAAAGCCAGAAAAAGTCAAATCTTCCAGTCCAACTCCATTCAATCAAGGTCAAACCGAAGTCAACAAAACCCAAATGTATCAAAAAAGCCTTCAAGTTTCAAAAAAAATCCTTAAACCCTAAATGGGCCACACCCGGATCCAAAAGCCTTAATCCCTAGCCGAAAAAACCCTTTTCAAAAACACTAAGGGCATTGTTGCCACTCCGAAGTCACTTTACACCTACACCTTTTATAAACCAAAGGTAAGGACCAAATGTGCCATTTCCCAAAATTTAAAACCGAATTACCCCAATTCAGTTATAAAAAGGCGCCAATGCCTTTTTACTATTCATCGTCCCTTCCCCATTTCACCAAGCAGTCAAAAACAAAGGGAAACTTAAAATTGATGGGTAATTAAGGTAATTCAAGAGCTCGTTTACAAGATGGCAGGGAGAGATTAGTCAAATCAAGCTTCTCATTAACTCACTCTCAAGCTAAGGCCACGCGGCTATGGAAGAAAGCACAAGGAGAATTGGGATTTACTCTTGGATCACTCAGAGAAGTAACACAAGGGGCACATCAAGGATTGCCAGCTTGGCAATCCGTGTGATCCCAAGAAATGATCTAACGGCCATAATCATTGATCCAATGATTAGAAATGTGTACGGTTGAGATTCAGAGGAGCGTGCAGAGGAACTCAAGGGTCTGGAAGCTTCAAGGACTGACTATAAAAAGCCCTCACTATCACACACACACCATCTAATTTTTAGTAAGTAGCTTTTAGTCTAGCTTAAAATTTCCTTTTTAGCTAAATGTAATTTTTCTTAATTGAATTGTAATTCCCTTTTTAAAAGTATTGTAATCAAGTTCTAATTAATGAAAAATCAGTTTTGCTCTTTAAATTTTTTGTCATAAGCTCTCACTTTTCTTAAAAATTAAGCTACTTTTGCTCATAAGCTCTTACAAGCTCTTATTAGTCTCTAAGCTAATAATTGAGCCTAAGTTTGATGTTAATCTACTTTAATTCTTAAAATCAGCTTAAAAAAAACCTTATTACATTTGCATAAGAGTGGATAGCTAATGGAAGTTGGTTGTAATGGAAAACCAAGAAAGACTTTACCCCTAGCTTATTTATAAGCTAGGAGAGCTTGTAGCTGCCCTTCATTGGGTCCTCTTGTTTAGCTAGAGATTTAAGTAAGTTTCCTTTATTTTAATTACTTTTACAATTTGCATTTAATAGTTCATTAGTATAAATCTGTTTATTTGCTCATTCTATATGCTTAATTGTGCTTATAATAATCTCATAGAGCTTATTAGTTATTAGATTGCATTTGTATTTAGCTTTATAGTTATAGATATTAGATTTTTCATTTCTGTCTTAAAAAGTAAAAAACCAAAATATTAGTTAGCATAGTTTAGATTCTTAGGATTTAGCTTAATTAGTTGTGGATTTATGTTTATTAAGTCAGTTATAAGTTAAATTTCATCTGGTACTTAAATTTAGTTTGATAGATCTTAATATCAAAAGCTATTTCAAAATCTATCAATTCTTAAGGAGTGTTTGGTTTAGCCAGTTTTGACCTCAAATAGTCAAAGGTTTTTGTGCATTTTGTTGGATTCAGTTTTGATTTCACAAATAATCACTAGGAAAAGATTTTCAGATCTTAGATTTCAAAAATGAACAAGCTAGGTCTAGATTTAGGAAATTTTGCACCAGGGGAGCCTTTTACTTTTTCTTACTTGCTAAAATTGTGAATCTAGACTCTTAGTCTTGGTAATCTCTTGTTTTGTGTATGAGTGCACTCAATAAGAAGTGCACTCAATAAGAGTGTCTAAGTGCAGGTTATCCCTCTAGGAAACCTGCACAATTGTTGCTTGCCTTTTGCCAAGTACATCAGTACTAACAGCAGTTAGTACTGCTGTTACTTTAGGGTCAATTTTAGGCTAGTTACTTTAGGATCTTAGGGCTTAATTTCTTCTAGCTTATAGTTTAGGTATAGTATAGTGTATATTAAGTATTGCTCTTCAATTATCAGCTTAATTTCTTAGATTAATTTGCTGTCAAAAGTCACTAAAAAAGCCAAAAAGTCTGTAGATAGTGAATTAGTTTATTAGCTTTTAAATTTTGATTTATAGCTTATAGTGTTTGATTTTATTGTTTGAATTAATAGTTTATGAGTTAGTTGATAAGCTTATATAAGCTTAGCTTCTGTTTTTTATTATTCAAAATTTGAGCTTAATTTGTTTTTGAACTTTTGGAGCTTTTCTCTTGAGGTTAGGCATTTTACCTTTATTTTTAGTTTGCTTATGTGGTTCTAGCTTAATGATTTTTATTCTGATAGTAGGGCATCATAAGCTTCATAAGTCATTTCTCAGTTTTAAATTTGAGCTTATATTGAGGGCTGTACAAGCTTTTAAGTGTCAACAAAGATTTTCTAGCTAAAAAGCTTAGCTACTGATTCAGCAGCTTTTATAAGCTCTTTTTAGCTTAAAATTGATTTTCAGCTTAAGTTGTTTTCACAAAAAGTGCTAAAAAAATAAGTCCTCTTTAAGTCCTAATATTCAGTTTTTCATAAAGGTAAAAAAAAAAAAAAAGTGCAAAAAGAGGGTTTAACCACATTCGAACCTGAGACCTCTAGGATAGCACACATACGTCTTACCACTGCCCTTGGGACTTGTCACCTGTTTTAGTTTACTTCATCAAATAGTTGATGAAGTATAGTCCAACCTCGGGTCATGAACCCGACCCACGAATAGTACTTATACCCAGGCCCATGATGAATGGGTTTCTTCTTATTTTTCTCTTGTATCTACTAGCTTTAAAGATTTAACTTGAATTTTTCTAGCTTATAGATTATTTTTAATCATTTTTCTAAACTTTTTAATTTCGAAAATTCATAAAAAATAGAAAAAAGTTTTAAAAAATTACAAAAAAATAGTTTTTAGGTTTATAAAAAATAGCTTTAGTTTTACATTAAGAAAAATCATTTTCACCCTTTTTAGATTTTAAATTTCATTTTTTGAGCTTTTATTTTTAATTTTTAAAATAGTTAAAAATAGTTTCCTTAGCTTTTATAACATTTTAGACTTTTCTAAGCTTAAAAATTATTTTTCCCAATTTTTAGGACTTTATTTGCTATTTTTTAGGATTTAATTAGATTTAAATAGTTTTTAATTCATAAAAAATTCAAAAATAATCAAAAAAATATTTTTCTTTTTCTTAAAATTTTCTTTCGTCCTAATTTAGGTTTAGAAATTTAGTTTGCATTTTTAGGAGTTAATTTTGATTTACTTGCTTATTTGTCGCATTTTATTTGTCCCGTTAATCGTTTTAGTGCTTTAATTGTTTTTAATTGCTTAGTTAGTAGTTATAGAAAACCCAATCAATCTTCGAACCCATTCAAATCAGTATCCAATATCAAGCGAGGTTTCAATTTCTCAAATCGTTGGGAAAACGACCCGGGAAATCATACTTTCCGGTAAACATACGTATATTATATATTATATATATATATATATTTTAAAGAGTGAATTTTCCTTAGGGAATTTTCTTAATTGCTCTTGTGGTATTATATATTAGTATATATTATTCGTCGTATCAAATTTTTGGCGCCGCTGCCGGGGATTTGAGTTAACGAATCTCTCGTTTTGTGTTTGTTGATAAGATTTGAAGATCCTTTCGTCCTCGAAAGTTTCAATTTTTGTTAAATATTTCAAAAATCAAAAAAAAATTAAAAATTATAAAAAGTAAAAAATATTTTCTTTTTCTTTTTAGTATAATTATCATAAAAACATAAAAAAATCAAAAATATAAAAAAATTGTCCTTAAAAAGAAAATAAATAAAATAAACAAAGTTGGTAAAAGAACACCTTTGAAAAAACCAACATATTAATCCTTCCAATTGAGTTATTAAATAATAAGTTCGGCGAACTTAAAAAGTTCCCAAATCGAACCAAAATTTAACAACTTGCCATTTGTGTCTCTACAAATACTGCTCACCTTAAAAAGCAATTTTAGAGCTACCGGAAGTAAGTTGATTATATTGGTTTTAAGTCTCTTTCGTGTACCGTTAAAAATTGTTGATGAATAAAAAATTTAAAAATTCAAAAAAATAGTGTTAAAAATTTTTCTTTAAAATTAGATTTTTCCTTTCTGATTTTCTCTTCTTAAGTTCATGCGCCACTCGCTCGCAAACTCGTAACCCGTAACCGTCTCAACCAACAACAAACCTCCCGGTGTTTGTAGAACCTGTGATTAGAAGAGCCAATTTCCCGGACAAACCATAGTTTGCGATGGCGGATCGAACTATGTGATGGATTACTCCGAACACCCACCGATGGGGTTATGGAGAAGCTATTGTTTTACCCGAGATCAATGCAGATCATTTTGAGATCAAAACTAATTTGCTGCAAATTGTGTTTAAGCGAACCCATTTCATGGTTTAGAAAATGAAAATCTCAAGCTCATATTAATAGTTTTCAAAGGAATTACTTCGACCTTACGAGTTTAGGAATGTATTCCAATTATGTGATTAAGCTTATGATTTTCCTTATTCCGCTTAGAGGAAGAAGCTAAACATGGTACGAGAAAGAACCTCCAATTTAATTTTAAACTTGGGACGATCTCGTTACCAAGTTCGTTAAACTAATCTTTCCCCCCTTCAAAACCACCTCACCATAAGAACAAATATTTCTCGATTTCACAAGAATTCGATGAATCTTTTAGTGAACGTGTGGGAACGTTTTAAGGGTATGCTTAGATCTTGCCCTCCACCACTGGATTTTCAGAGTTAACTCAAGTTGATACCTTTTATAATGGTTTAAACAGAATGACAAGACTCCTTAAAGCCGCGGTGGGTGGTAATTTGTAAGAAAGACACTAGGGAAGCTTTGAATATAATAGGGAAACAAGTCAAAAGTGCGTTATTCGAGAAACAAAACAAGCATCAAGTTAATTCTAGGGAAAATGTTAGCAAAACGGATGAACGAATTGACAAACTTGCGGATCAACTTTCGACCTTAGTCGAGATTGTTTCTAAAAAGGTTGTTGTCCCTCCCGCACCGGTTAAGGCGGTTGAGGAAAATTGTGTTACTTGTGGTGGAGCTCATGCATGGTATAATTGTCCGGCTACCGATAATAATCAAAACGTTTGTGCAACCACGGGAACTTATAATCAACAAGCCCTACCAAATCGAGTTAGTAATCAAATGGCACCACCAGGATTTGCTCCGGTGCAAAATCAAAGTCAAAATAGGAATTATAACAATCAAGGTCAAGGGAATAATTTCAATCGAGGGAACAATTTTCAAAATCAAGGTTTTCAAGGTCAAGTTAATCATGCTTCGAATTTTCAAAACCAAGGGTTTCAAAATCAACCGTTTCAAATGCCTAATAATCAAGTGAACGATTTTTCAAATGATTTTTCGAATTACAAGAAGTCTAATGATCAAACGATTAGGAATTTGCAATACCAAATCACTTCGATGAAAGGAGAGTTAAGAATTAATTCAAAATACCATCAAGAATCAACAAACCGCTTTGATGAGTCAAAATAATGCTTTTCAAAACACGTTGCAAAATAATCTTCAAACCATGTTAAGTAGTTTCTTTCAAGCCCAAGCCTCACCTTCGGGTACTCTTCCGAGTAATACGATTCCTAACCCGAAGGGCGAGATGAAAGCGATCACTACCCGAAGTGGTGTAGCTTACGAGGGACCCTCGAATCCAACTAAACCTTCCCCGAAAAAGGTAGTGGAACGAGAGACCGAGGAAATAATGGATGAGGAGCAAAATGATTTCCAAGGAAGTACCGCTCAAATCCCACCTCCGGTTATCCCTAAACCAATTCCGGAACCCGAGATTCCGAAGACTTTACCAAAATCGACTCCGATACCAGAACCCGAGATTCCGAAGACGGTACCTAAGGCAAATATTCCTTACCCTTCAAGACGAGACAATCAAAAGAATCAAGAAAAAGCTTCATACCAAAAAGAAAAGATTTTTCAAATGTTTCAAGATTTGCGTTTTGATATAAGTTTTACGGATGCTTTGTATTAGAATGCCAAGAAATTTGCTCCTACGATTAGGAATATTTTTTTTGTTAATGAATAAAGAAAGTTGCTCGAATTAGTGAAAATTCCATTTGAACGGAGAATTGCTCGCCGATGCCACCCTTAAAAAGCTTCCCGAAAAGCTAGGAGATCCGAGAAAATTTCTTATTCCTTGTGAATTCCCGGGAATGGAGATATGTTACGCCTTGGCCGATCTTGGTGCGAGCATAAATCTAATGCCCCTTTCAATTTGGAAAAAACTTTCTTTGCCCGAACTTTCACCGACTCGAATGACTTTAGAGTTAGCGGACCGATCCATAACTTACCCTAAGGGTTTAGCCGAAGACGTCTACGTTAAAGTTGGAAAATTCCACTTTCCCGCCGATTTCGTAGTTGTCGATTTCGAAGCTGATCCCCGAGTACCTCTTATACTTGGAAGGTCATTTTTGAAAACCGGTCGTACCTTAATTGACGTTTACGAAGGAGAAATCACCCTCCGTGTTGACGAAAAGAAAACGAAGCCGGTCACTTTCAATTAGAAACCTAACCATGAAATATTCCTCTACGAATGACAAATCGGTAAACCGAATTGACATCATTGATGAAATTTGTGAGGAGTATGTTCCGGAATTATTAGGATTTCCTAGTGATGATTTTTCAAGTGGCAATCCCACTTCGACGTCCGAGCCGTTTACTTCCGAATTTACTTTGGAAGAAATCGATGCTTATCTTTATGACAAATCAATCTCTTTTGAGAGTGATCATGATGATTGTGATCCGGAGGAAGACATTTATGTGCTTGAAACAATTTTAATGATGACTATTTTCAACTTCCTCCGATGGACCTTAAGCAAAGTGAAGTTACCGAGGCCAAATCTTCAATTGAAGAGCCTCCAGAATTGGAATTAAAGGACTTACCATCTCACTTAGAATATGCTTATTTGGAAGAAAACGATAAGTTACCCGTTATCATAGCAAAAGGTTTAAAAAACGATAAAAAAGAAGCTCTCATTAATGTTCTTAAATCTCATAAACGTGCCATTGCTTGGAAAATAACCGATATCAAGGGTATCGACCCTCGTTTTTGTACTCATAAGATTTTGATGGAAGACGATTGTAAACCATCGGTGCAAAGTCAAAGACGGGTAAACCCGAAAATTCATGAAGTCATTAAGAAGGAGGTGATTAAACTTCTTGATGCATGGATGATATAACCGATCTCCGACAGCCTGTGAGTTAGTCCAATCCATTGTGTTCCTAAAAAAGGAGGAATGCCCGTTGTTGCAAATGAAGAGAATGAATTAATTCCGACACGTCTAGTTACCGAATGGAGAGTATGTATCGATTATCGGAAGCTTAACGAAGCACACGTAAAATCAATTTCCTCTCCCATACATTGATCAATCAGAACGTCTAGCTGCAATGAATTCCTATTGTTCCTTAGATGGTTTTTCAGGATAATTTTCATGATTCCCAATTGATCCTCATGATCCAAGAGAAAATTACTATTTTACGTGCCCGAACGGTAATTTTGCTAGCGACGTATGCCATTTGTACTATGTAATCCCGGAACCTTTCAATCGTTGTATGATGCGATTATTTCACGACATGATAGAAAAGACATTGGGAGGTGTTTATGGATGATTTTTCCATTTTTTGGTGAGAGTTTTGATTCATGTCTTTCCTAATCTTGAACTAATGTTAAAAAGATGTAAAGATATACAAATCTTCCTTAATTGGAAAAAATGTACATTCATGTGTAAAGAAGGTATTGTTTTTAGGTCATAAGATATCTATGTCCGGAATTGATGTCGCCCGATCAAACTCGACGTGAATTGCAAACTCCCTCATACCGACTACCGTCAAGGATTTAGAAGTATCATAGGTCATGCCGGATTTTAACCGTCGTTTCAATTCAAGTACTTTTTCCAAATTTCTAGACCAAAACTCACCTTCCTCGAAAAAGACACACTTTTTGTATTTTCTCAAGATGTATCAAAGCTTGTCGAAACCCAAAAGAAGTAAGCTTACCCGAAGCTCCGATCTTAGTTGTCCCGGATTGGAACCCACCTTTCGAATTAATGTGTGATGCAAGCGATTTTGTGATTGGTGCGGTTCTTGGACAACGTAAGACGAAGCACTTTCCAACCGATTCATTATGCCTAGTAGACGATGTTCGAAGCTCAAATTCATTACACTAACAACATAGAAGAATGCTCCGCCGTATTGAAAGCTTTAAAAAGATTCGGCCAAATCTTGTCTTATCTAAAAGCAATTGTTTTTATACCAGACCATTCCGCTTGAAATACCTCATGAACAAACAAGATGCCAAGCCAAGGTTGCTTCGATGGGTGTTACTTTTACAAGAAAGGAAGTGAAAATCTAGCCGCCGATCATTTGTCAAGACTCGAGAATCCTCACAAAGATGTTTTGGAAAACAAAGACATTAACGAACATTTTCCTTTAGAAACTCTTGGAGTTATATCAAACGGAAGTACCCCATGGTTTGCCGATTTTGCAAACTACCATGCGGGGAATTTTATCATAAAAGGAATGTCAACTCAACAAAAGAGGAAATTTTTCAAAGATGTAAAACATTTATATCTATAGGATTATTCCCTACCTCTTTCGTATATGTTGCGGAATCAAATCACGTAGTGTGTGCATGGACACTAAGCTCTTGAAATCCATCAAGGTTTGTCATGAAGGACCACCGGGGGCCATTATAGTCCAATCTCACCAGCTCGAAAAGTATTTGATGCCGTTTTCTTTTGTCCACTATATATCGAAGATCTCATTCCGAAGATCAGAACTTGTGATACGTGCCAACGACAAGCAAAATTTTCTCAACTGATGAAAATGCCTCAAAACTCTAATCCAAGTTTTGTGAAATCTTCATATATGGGTATTGATTTTTATTGACCATTTTCCGTCATCTAGAGGGAATAAAATATCCTTGAAGCAGTCCGACTCTTTTTTCGAAATGGGTTGAAGCGAAAGGCGCTCCCCACAAACGATGCTCGTGTAGTTGTGAAAATTTAAAATCCTTTTTGCCAGTTTGGAATACCGAGAGCTATAAATTACGATCGTGGTGACCACTTTTGTAATGATCAAGTAGCCGAAAGTGATGTCTAAATAAGGAGTCACACATCGTTTAGCATACCACTTACACCCTCAAAACGAGTGGTTCAGTTGAGGTGTCAAATCATGGTCTAATGCGAATTCTTGAAAGGACGAGGAAAAACCATGCTCTGGTCTGATAAGCATAGACGATGCTTTGTGGGGCATTCCGATTTTTAACTGCTTCAAAAACGACCGATCGGATGCACACCCTATCAGCTCGTTTATGGAAAGTCTTGTCATTTACCAGTCGAATTGGAACACAAAGCATATTGGGCTCTTAAGCACGTAAATTTCGACCTCAAAACCGCGGGTGATCATCGAAAGCTGCAACTAAATGACCTTAACGAGCTCGGATCAAGCTTAATGAGGAATTCATTTAATTTACAAGGAGAAAGACGACAATATTTCACGACTCAAATATCAAGAAACGATTCTTCAATGTTGAGATCAAGTTTTACTCTTCAACTCTCGGTTAAAGATATTATTCGGAAAGCTTAAAACTCGTTGGTCGGGACCTTTTACTATCGCTCAAGTTTTTCCTTACGGAACGGTGGAATTATCTCAACACGATGGCCCGAATTTCAAAGTAAATGGTCACCGTGTAAAACATTACTTCGGAGGGGACATACCACCCAAGGTTAAAAAGTCCCCAGAGCTTCCACACTCTCCCCTAAGGACAACTAAATTCAGGGATCGAGTCGAGCTTGAGACTCGGAACCAAAAACTAAGCCGCTTCGTGGAGTCACCCATGCGTATCCATTTTCTCTCTATTTTTCTTAAGAATGTGTTTGTTATGTGTTGTGGCTATCCTATTCCGTTTTCTCGATGTTTGTTTTGTGATTTTTTTGCATTGATTGACCCAACAATTTTTTTCTGAAGCCTTCTCGTGTCCCTTGTTTGTCCCCGTTTCACTCGAGCTTCCATCCTTTGTGGTGAAATTAGATTGGGGAGATCCGATATCCTTTCATCTTATCGATTCAACGTATATCTTTGCATATTTTTATAAACGGCTAGATATACGTAGAACCCGCCCTTAACATTGAGGACAATGTTTCGTTTTAGATTGGGGAGGGGGAATCAATCGATATAATGTTGCATGCTTATGTTTTGTTCTCCACATACCCGTTTCCCACAAAAATAGCAAAAATTTTTAAATTTTAGTTAAAAAAAAATGAAAAATGATAATACACAATGTAGGTTTTCCGTTGTAAGAGATACGAAGTAACTTTTGCCTATCGAACGTGTAAGTTCTAGCTTTCTCCCTTGACAATTAATGTATGATAGTTTGTGCTAAGTCACATGTAGACTTTAAACATGATAACATGAAATCACTAATAAATGAAACTTAGTGCTAATCTCAAGTAGATTTTTAAATATGCCGAGTTGGATTTATATAGGCTAGAGTATTTGCGAATTTCTTTTGCAAGAAGAAAATGAATAGTGTTATTTAAAAGTCCCAAGACATTAAACGTAGAATAGATGTTTTCCATTCAAGTCTCATAATTGTTAAATGTGGCTTTTTTTCTCCCATTAGCTTGTTTCCCATTTATATATAATTGTTTAATAAATAAGTTGTGCGGTTTTTTGGTTAAAAATAGTTTAATAGAAGTTTCCCTTTAGTTCCGTTGTGATTAAGATGAGTACACATCAGGAATACTTAATTTGGCATACCTATTTGATATCACATTAATGAAATTATTGCTTTAATCCTGTAAAGAGCCATAGGGTATATTGGGATAAGTATAATTCAAAAATAATCTAAAAAAACAAGACAGATAAAAGTTTGCTGCACTTGCCGGCTCACAAACGATGTTAACTAGCCTTCCTAAAAGGTCGAGGATGTGCCCAAGTCGAAATATTTTTTGCTACATCCTTGTCGGATGAGGCCGTATGTGTAGCCTTCTAAAGAACTAAGGTTTAAATTAATGTATGCTTAATTTTTTGTCTTATTTGTGCCTTAAAGAACCTTAAGGTAATGGTGCCAATAAGATTGGTCCATTCATGTCTTAAAGAGCCTTAGGGTATATGACATGAATGGTGCCTTGCTTAAGTAGCCTAATAAAAGCCAAATTTTGGTTGCCTCGATGTGGACTTTAATCTTGATAACATTTGATCTTTTGAAAAGGGCTAGGAGCTAATTATTGCGTTTTTAACCGTTACGCTTTATTTTTGGAATTAATAAGTATCGAAAATAAAAAGTCTTAAAGAGCCTTCGGGTATATGACTTTAAGTAAAATCTTGAGATCAAAAGTAGGATTTGCGGGAGGAAAAGTAAGTACACAATTAGAATTATAAGTAGTGTTTATGTCATGACATGTAATTTAACAATGATCTTTTTTTTTTAATCTTAGCATGGAAAAATGAAAAATCGGGGATGATTAAGTTATCTTTTAGACACTATAATTGTGCTTTATTGTTCTAGGACTTAAAGTTACAATGTGTGTAATGAAAACATTACATTATGTCAACACAAATAAGTTGTAGTTAGGTAGTTAATTATCAAGAAAAATCATAAAAAGAGAAAAAAGATTTGAAAAGTGTGAAATCAGGTATTTTTAAAACATTTGATCTTTTAAACACTCTCAACAAAATCTTCTACTTATTCAATTTTAGTTTGGGGAAGTTCGAGGTATTTGGTTATAAAAGCAAGTAATATTGCTTGATGACACGCAATCGTTTTAAGTTTGGTGATTTTGATAAGTGTAAAATACACATAAACCATTAATACCAAAAATGACCCAATAAACCCAAAACACATTAAAAAAGGTGGCCAAAGAAAGATAAGAAAGATAAACTTGTTTTTGGTGTTTTTGTTTGTGCGGGTACTTATATAAGAAAAACCACATGAAAACCGTCCAAAAAACGGGCAACACAGGACACAAGACGTAAGAAGAACAAAAGCCGGAAGCCAAAGCCAGGAAAAGTCAAATCTACAGTCAACTCCAGTCAATCTTGGTCAACAGAAGTCAACAAAACCCAAAATGTTTCAAAATAGCCCTTCAAGTTTCAAAAGTTGCAAAAATAGTCCCTTAAACCCTAAATGGGCCACACCCGGATCCAAAAGCCCAAACTCCTAGCCCAATACCCTTTTCATAAAACTCCAAGGGCCATTGTTGCCATTTCCGAAAGTCACTTTACACCTACACCTTTTATAAACCAAAGGCAAGGACCAAATGTGCCATTTCCTAAAATTTAAAACCGAATTACCCCAATTCAGTTATAAAAAGGCGCCAATGCCTTTTTACTATTCATCGTCCCTTCCCCATTTCACCAAGCAGTCAAAAACAAAGGGCAACTTAAAATTGATGGGTAATTAAGGCAATTCAAGAGCTCGTTTACAAGATGGCAGGGAGAGATTAGTCAAATCAAGCTTCTCATTAACTCACTCTCAAGCTAAGGCCACGTGGCTATGGAAGAAAGCACAAGGAGAATTGGGATTTACTCTTGGATCACTCAGAGAAGTAACACAAGGGTCACATCAAGGATTGCCAGCTTGGCAATCCGTGTGATCCCAAGAAATGATCTAACGGCCATAATCATTGATCCAATGATTGAAAATGTGTACGGTTGAGATTCAGAGGAGCGTGCAGAGGAACTCAAGGGTCTGGAAGCTTCAAGGACTGGCTATAAAAAGCCCTCACTATCACACACACACCATCTAGTTTTTAGTAAGTAGCTTTTAGTCTAGCTTAAAATTTCCTTTTTAGCTAAATGTAATTTTTCTTAATTGAATTGTAATTTCCTTTTTAAAAGTATTGTAATCAAGTTCTAATTAATGAAAAATCAGTTTTGCTCTTTAAATTTTTTGTCATAAGCTCTCACTTTTCTTAAAAATTAAGCTACTTTTGCTCATAAGCTCTTACAAGCTCTTATTAGTCTCTAAGCTAATAATTGAGCCTAAGTTTGATGTTAATCTACTTTAATTCTTAAAATCAGCTTAAAAAACCTTATTACCTTTGCATAAGAGTGGATAGCTAATGGAAGTTGGTTGTAATGGAAAACCAAGAAAGACTTTACTCCTAGCTTATTTATAAGCTAGGAGAGCTTGTAGCTGCCCTTCATTGGGTCCTCTTGTTTAGCTAGAGGTTTAAGTAAGTTTCCTTTATTCTAATTACTTTTATAATTTGCATTTAATAGTTCATTAGTATAAATCTGTTTATTTGCTCATTCTATATGCTTAATTGTGCTTATAATAATCTCATAGAGCTTATTAGTTATTAGATTGCATTTGTATTTAGCTTTATAGTTATAGATATTAGATTTTTCATTTCTGTCTTAAAAAGTAAAAAACCAAAATATTAGTTAGCATAGTTTAGATTCTTAGGATTTAGCTTAATTAGTTGTGGATTTATGTTTATTAAGTCAGTTATAAGTTAAATTTCATCTGGTACTTAAATTTTGTTTTTTTAAAGCTCATTTTGAATCTGTCAATATCCTAAAGGAGTGTTTGGATTAAGCTTAATTGACCACTAAAAGTCAAAGCAATTTGGGAAGTTCAATTTGGACAGCTGAGTTTTCAGGAATAAATGAGTTTTAAAAAGGTTTTGAAAGTTACTTTAGATTTTTAAGCATTTTTGAGCTTATTCTCTTAGGCTGTGCACCAGGGTACTTGTATATCTTTTCTTTGTAAGTAAAAGCTTGATCCAAGCTTTCCTAGATTTGGACTTGGATTGTTAAGAGTTTATACACTCTATTTGAGTGCTTTTAGTGCAGTAGCAACCACTCTAGTTGCCTGCACTTGTGCTTTGGCTTTCTGTCATTTGCACTTGCAGTGGTAACAAAGTTACCACTGCTGTCACCTTTTGGTTTCATCTAGCTTAAGTAAACTTAGGATTTAGGGTTATAATTTCATGTAGCTCATAGATTAGTTGTAGGTTAACATAGTTTAAGCATTATTTTCAATTTCTTAGCTAAATTTCTAGTGTAAGTTTGCTTTTAAAAGTTCATAAAAAAACCAAAAATCCAAAAACAGTAGAAATAGTTTTAGAGCTTTTAGATTTGATTTTTTAGCTAGTAGTTGTAGTTTTTAGGATTGAATCTCATAGCTTATAAGAACTTAGATAATAATTCAATAGCTTAGCTTCTGCCTTTAATTTTTGAGTTTTATAGCTTAACTTAATTTTGAGTTTTTTAAGTCATTTTCTTAGTTTACTAGTTTGCTTTACAATTTCAGTTAGCTTAATGTGGTTCTAGCTTAAATTACTTTTCATTCCTAGATAGTAGGCATCATAAGCTTCATAAGTCATTTCTCAGTTTTAAATTTGAGCTTATATTGAGGGCTGTACAAGCTTTTAAGTGTCAACAAAGATTTTCTAGCTCAAAAGCTTAGCTACTGATTCAGCAGCTTTCATAAGCTCTTTTTGAGCTTAGAATTGATTTTCAGCTTAAGTTGTCTTCACAAAAAGTGCTCAAAAATAAGTCCTCTTTAAGTCCTAATATTCAGTTTTTCATAAAAGTAAAAAAATAAAAAAAGTGCAAAAAGAGGGTTTAACCACATTCGAACCTGAGACCTCTAGGATAGCACACACACGTCTTACCACTGCCCTTGGGACTTGTCACCTGTTTTAGTTTACTTCATCAAATAGTTAACCACATTTTCTTTTCCTATCTTAATAATAAGCCGTAGCTTATCTACAGGCTTATTGGGCTTATTAGTGTAGCTTTTGGTTTCTTCTTATTTTTCTCTTGTATCTGCTAGCTTTTAAGATTTAACTTGAATTTTTCATATTTTTCTAGCTTATAGATTATTTTTAATCATTTTTCTAAAGTTTTTAATTTCGAAAATTCATAAAAAATAGAAAAAAGTTTTAAAAAATTACAAAAAAATAGTTTTTAGGTTTATAAAAAATAGCTTTAGATTTACATAAAGAAAAATCATTTTCACTCTTTTTAAATTTTAAATTTCATTTTTAGGCTTTTATTTTTAATTTTAAAAATAGGAATTTAATTTTTAAAATAGTTAAAAATAGTTTTCTTAGTTTTTATAGTATTTTAGACTTTTCTAAGTTTAAAAATTATTTTTCCCAATTTTTAGGACTTTATTTGCTATTTTTTAGGATTTAATTAGATTTAAATAGTTTTTAATTAATAAAAAATTCAAAAATAATCAAAAAAATATTTTTCTTTTTCTTAAAATTTTCTTTTGTCCTATTTTAGGTTTAGAAA